>JACXGK010000709.1:34301-57832 GCA_016801125.1 Novumbra hubbsi
CGGGGGGGGGGGGGGGGGGGGGGGGGGGGGGGGCTGTGTCATTGTTTGTTTGGTTTTAGGTGGTCAACACAAACACAATGCCTTTTCTTAGTGTTCATTATCTGGTTTCTCTCTCCCACCCCTCTTGACTCCATTCTTCTTTTCTTCTCGGCCCACAGTGATTACACACTTCTGCGTGGACGCGCGCGTGTGTGTGTATGTTTGTGTGGGCGCCCACGTGTGTGTGTTTGTGTATGACCGCGCGTGTGCATACATGGGATATGTATAGGTAACCCATTGAAAGCCATGCCTATTGTCACATTCTTACCATTCCCCAAGGGAAGTGTTCCAGGGGCCCCCCTCTGTCACGGTCAGCCGACCACACCCCTTTCTTTATCTCAGCCCGAATTTGATTGACTGAAGTCAAGGGGGTCACATCCTAATGCCATGCATATTCAATGCTCAATCATAAAGCCAAGCATCAGTGGTGAAACCACTGTCAGGATCACTGTATGTTAGGAACAGACTATAACAGCCGTAAGGCTGACCCGGTTGTGGAACTCACCCTAACTACTCTTCAAGTTTCGGAATAATACTAAAGTTCAAACTGTGCTTTACATTGTCATTAATTCCAGCCAATGTCAGACTGTGCTTGTTGATTCTAGAAAGACACCGTTGTGTAGTTATGACCCACTGCTGAGGTCGTTTCCTAGACACATGCATGTGTGTTGTGCTGGAAGGGATTTTCTGTTTGGGACAAAGGCTCGTCGTGGGTGGCCGAGACAGACTCACCCTGAGGTGGGGGCTTTCTTCTCAGGTCTGGTTAAGGGCACCAGAGGTCAACAAATGACTGGTTTATGATTGTTCATTACATTATTGTTATCAACAGATAGTTTAAAGGCTGATGTGATGTAGAATCCCATTACCTTATTGTTATCAATAGATAGTTTAAAGGCTGGTGTGATGTGGAATACATAACATTTTTGTTATCAATAGATAGTTCAAAGGCCGATGTGATGTAGAATGCATTACCCTATTGTTATCAATAGATATTTTAAAGGCTGGAGTGATGTGGAATACATAACCTTTTTGTTATCAATAGATAGTTCAAAGGCTGATGTGATGTAGAATGTATTACCTTATTGTTATCAATAGATAGTTTAAAGGCTGGTGTGATGTAGAATATGTTACATTATTGTTATCAATAGATAGTTAAAAGGCTGATGTGATGTAGACTACATTACCTTTTTGTTATCAATAGATAGTTAAGGCTGATGTGATGTAGAATACTATTTAGATGTTATTTTGTGTATGTTCATGGTGCATTTTTTTGTAGTCATTTTACCTAATAAATACATTCACATTTCAGGAAGTACTGTCAGTTATAGACTTGGTTCTAAACGTCGTAGCCTTGTTACCCCTGGGAACACACACACAGGCACAAGTTAAACGTCCCACGCGCACACACCTCCAGCACAACCTCACAAACACATGCATGTCCACACACTCCCCGCTTTTCCACACGTTCTCCTGCTAATTTGACAACAACAGCCAAGATCAAAACATGCTAGTGTTTGACCTCTGGCCTGACTAAATGGCCTTTTGATGCATGGTGGCCTGGGACGGCCTGGGAGAGCCCCCCCCCCCCTAGGCAGCCCCCTGACCCTGGTAATGATGGGGGGGTCAGAAGCCAGGTTGTCAGGAAGCCCCTCCACATCTTCCAAGACTCCTTGCGCGGCTGGGAACCAGCACCGCCTGTGTGATCCCGTGAAATCCATCCCTTCAGGGGCCAGGAGCAGGGTAGCAGACGCCACCGGAAAAGCGCCAGGCTCCTGCATGCTGTGGTCAGGAGAAGACTGTCTGTCCGTCTGCAACCAAGCCAAGGCCTGGGGGGGGGGGGGGGGAGGCAGGAATGCCAAGGAGAAGGATAAAAAAACGCAAAAACGTAGAGAAGAGACAGAGGAACAGAGAGCATTACAGAGAAAGACTGAGGGAGCCTGGAGGGAAACCGCGCTTATTCTGCTTTCATCTTGTTGTGTCTGTCTGGTGCCCTCCCTCCGTAAGCCGTGACTGTCTGCCTGGCTTGTCGTGATTCGACCACATCAACGTTGCTACGCTGACCCTAATTACCGTAGCTTCAGACCCGAATGTCTACTCAGACACTCTGGAATCCTATGGAAGCCACTTTGTCTGTCGACTCTTCTAAGACCATCCGTAGAAACATTCGATCGCTATTCAGAGTAACTGGTTTGGACGTTAATCCAACGCCTGTTTGGCTTGTACGGTATATTTTCATGATCTAGGGTGCGGAAGCCTTATACACAGACAGCAATCCGGTTTGTGAGAATGGCGACAATTGAGCCTTCAGTGCCGGTTGCTTGGTTGATCTGGTTAACCTCTTCCTCCCCACTGGAGAGAGGTTGGAGACCCGGGCCGCCACGGGGATGTGATGAGACAGAGCAACTGCACTTCCCCATTCTACCCTACATGTCTCAGGGCTGTCAGCAGATTACAAGAAATAACAAACTAAACAAACCTATCTCCCATAAATGACCCCCCCCCCTCCTACTACCCCACATCCAAACCCGTGCAGTCAACCCCCTTTTCTCCCCCCTCCCCCCCCCCCATTTCTCCCCCGTGTCCCCCTCTGCCCCTGCTACGTGTGTAACATTTGGTCCGGGTCCCGGCCTTCTGCCGTCAGTGATGCCTTTCCCAACCGTGACTCTCGTTAGGCACATTAACACGCCACTGTCTGACTACGCTGCTGTGTCCACCTGCAGATCTGCTATAGGCGCGTCCTCCACCCTGGCTCTCTGAAGCAGGCCAATGGGTGCTTCGAAAAGAGGCAGAAAGACAAACATACATCGACGGGGAAAACACCAGAATTCGACACGAAACGTAAACATGGCTGTAGCGGTATGGGAAACACGGATGACAGAGGACACGCAGGTCAACCCCGACGTTTCTCACAGTTCCACACCACATGTGACAGAACCTGCTTCGCGAGCTCTGTGAGGCCCAGTGCACGTGATCATTATGTCACAAATGCAGAAGGCTTGGTCGCTAAACATCCATTAGAACAGTGAAGCCTGGCTCGTTGTGTTTGCCGTCGGGGCCCAGAGGCTCAGTCGGTGCCGGTACGGGTCAGGAGTGATATGTGACGATATGGGGAGCCTGACTGTGAGGGGTGTCTTAAGCCTGATTGCTGTTTATTTGGCTGTTAGTCTGACAAGTAGCTCGGTGGACACACACACTCATGTATAATACAGAAACACACGCTAACTCACACACACACACACACATAAAGCAGTGACAGACTGTTTTCAGAAGGTCCCGTGGTAACACAAATACACAGGGTTTGAACTTTGACCCCATCTCCCTGTAGCCCTGGGACTAACACAGCACTGTCCGACCAGACCAACTTAATAAATGCATAGCCACATATTAACATTATTTATTTGTCTTTTGTGGTACCAGATACATTCTACACGTGTTTTCTCACTAAATTAATTCTGTTGAAGATACAATAAATTATGGGGGTGTCAATTCTTTCTTATTTTCTTTAATAAATAACAAGACCCTTCCAGATGCATGTTGAACAGTCTTGTACAGTACTTTAACACCACATGTTAAAGTAGACTTAAAACACCACATGTGACGCAAAATCACCACACACACACACATCCTGAAGTATATTATACAGATGAGCACACACACCCAAGTAAACTACAACCCACATACAAATGCAGACATTTGTACAACCCCATGTTCCTCGGCTAACACGTTATTCACAGACACATCCATGCATAAATGCATGCAGGCACGCCCACACACACCCTCAGCCCCATAGTGCCACATGCAGGTCATGCCCTCCCACAGACACGCAACCCTCTTGGTCAGCCTTGTCCCGTCTGCTATACACACACCAGGACGCCTCCCTGACCAACTCTCTTCTCTAACCCATATCTCATCTCTGAGCTCCACCCATTCCCTGCACACGCCTCCATGTCCTCCTCTACCTCCTGCCATCTCATCAGCCATCTCCTCCTGTGTCCCCCGGCGCTGTCCTCCTTGAGGTCCTCGTCCCCCCTCCCGCCCTCCCGAGGTCTCCTGTCTGGCTTGTGTCTGTCAGCCAGCTTGTGGGTTCACCAGCCAGCAGCATGGCCATGGAATGGCCCTGTGTAGGGCAGGGAGGCAGGGAGAAAGGGAGGGAGAGAGAGAGGGAGGTGGGCTGGTCGGGGGGTAAGACAGGGCCAGTAACGGCTGCTTACCGCCGGATCCACAGCTGTCTGCCCACATTAGTTAGCCCTGCCTGGGATCCCCCTCCACTGCTTCCCAGGCCTTGAGGTGGGGGAGGAGGGGAGAGGATTATCACTGAGGACATATAGACCGTACCTCACCCACCCCACCCCCAACCGGCTGCTAAGGCTGCTCTGTGTTCAGATTGTGTGTGTGTGTGTGTGCATGTCTATAAGGTGTGCTATTCCTGGACAACATTCATTTGGGAATGTTTTTCACAGAATAACACTTACATAGAAAAGACAGTAAGTGCTCTCAGTCTCTGTCATAAGGTAAGTGTTTTTCGTTGTGCAGCTTTAACAGGAAGTTGGTGCTGTCTTGCCGATTCCTATGGTCGCTGACAGGCCGATGGTGGTGAAACAGCACAAACACATCTGGAACCAGGCTAGTCTTGTTTTTGCGTCAACAGAATATTGTGGGCAGCCTGAGTGGTGGTCAGGTTTTTCTCTGTGAGTTGAAACCTCCTTGGGTAATGAAAGTCAACAGTTAGCTTTGCGCTTGTTCCCTCATTTCGAGAGTTCTGTTTAAAACAAAATATTTTCTCAGATGATGTGAGTTAGGGATATCGTAAATAAAAGTAAAGTTAAGAAATGTTTTTCATTGGTCACATTTGTTTGTTTTTCAACCTGATTATTTCTCAAAGCCAGAGCATATATTTGGTAATTCCATAAGAAAACAAGAGAGCCACTATTCCAACACATTCCCAATGTATATTGAACCTGCATTCGTCCCCATTTATTTTTCCTTGCTGTGAGAAGGGAGAGGAACATAGAGCTTCACGGAGGTTCACAGGCACAGAAAAGTAATTGTTGGCCAAAGCTCCAATTCTGGAGGTGTGTGTACTTGTGTGGCGTGTTTGGTGTGTGTGTGCGTGTGTCTGTGTATAGCGCCGGTCTGGGCTCTGCTCCGGACATTATTATTGGTAATACACTCAAATAAACAATGACAATGTGGTTGAGACCTGGCTCATTGTCTCTTCTCGATGGTAGCTTGAATAGGGTTCTTAGAACATTCCTGTACCTGTGAATATGGTTCTCAAAAAATTTCTGTAGCTGTGAATAGGCTTCTCAGAAAATTCCTGTACCTGTGATTAGGTTTCTCAGATTATTCCTGTAGCTGTGAATAGGTTTGTCAGAACATTCCTGTACCTGTAAATAGTGTTGTCCGAACATTCCTGTATCTGTGAATAGGTTTATCAAACATTACTGTACCTGTGAATATGGTTGTCAGAACATTCCTCTAGCTGTGAACAGGGTTGTCAGAACATTCCTGTAGCTGTGAATAGGTTTGTCAGAACATTCCTGTACCCGTGAATAGGGTTGTCAGAACATTCCTGTACCTGTGACTAGGGTTGTCAGAACATTCCTGTAGCTGTGATTAGGGTTGTCAGAACATTCCTGTAGCTGTGATTAGAGTTGTCAGAACATTCCTGTAGCTGTGATTAGGGTTGTCAGAACATTCCTGTAGCTGTGATTAGGGTTGTCAGAACATTCCTGTAGCTTTGATTAGGGTTGTCAGAACATTCCCTAAGCTGTAAATATGGCATTTTCAAGAACATTCTATGTAGCAGTCATTATAGTGTGCAGAACCCTTACCCCAGAATCTGGTTAAATGTGAAAGCACACAGTTATGACATCCTCTTTCAGCCTGCCCATATTCGATAGATGTTCTGCCCCAAACCACAGTTGTAGTGCTTGGTGCTGACCACACATAGTTGCTTTGTTGTTTGGGGACTAGGAAAGTGATTCCCATGGGGAGGGGGATGCTGGCTTTCTCTCTGTACAACTACTGAGGGTAGCTAATGATGCATTATTTTCAAATGGTTGTGTCAGGAAAGGGCAGGAGTAAGAAAACTTGTGTGTGTGTGTGAGCATTTGACATGCATGCTGTCATGTGTGTGAGTGATCACCAGTCTTTGCAGCTCATGTAAGACACATTTGTGTGTGATTGTGTGTGTTGGTGTGTGTGTTGGTGTGTGTGTGTTGGTGTGTGCTGAAAGACAAAGACACAGAGAGAACGATTGCGAGACCTCAGACTTGTGAAGGAATGGTCTGAATAGAGTTCTGTCTAAGCAGTGTGTGACTGTTGTGGTGGCAATCTGATCCACTGGGAACCATTTGAGACCGCGTGTGTGTGTGTGTTTGTCAGTCTGTGTGTGTGTGTGTGTCTGATTGTAAACACAACAGGAACTAGTGAAGGCAACCAGACTGTGGCCTGATAAAGGAGTCAGTCACTGTAACAGCCATGCAGTCACTAACATCAAAGCCATCATATTTAATACAAAGTATTAAATACATCTGAAGAATTTCTCTAGTTACAAAAACGGGTTGTTAACTACAAAAGTACTTAGGCGATCAAACTTGACATTATGAAGCGTTAAATCCAAGAATTACAGGGGACTATCCTGCATGGCAATTACAGCATCCTACTGGATGGGCGTTTCTTCAAATGCTCAGCTGGTGACAGAAACCTGTGGCGTCCCATACATTCAGCTGGGTCCCGGTGTGGTCGACGCCCACACTGCCCCAAACAGGAAGTGACACCGTACACTCGTGGACATAACACAGGAAGCATGACGGCATTTAGTTAAAGACATAGGGGACACATCAGCCAACATCATCCACCAGCAGCTGTGCCTGAAAGCTGACCATCCCCACAGAGATGAAGTCAGAGCCCTGGAACTGGGCCTTTGGTTCAGATGAGATCTAGTAATGCATGCAGCCTTTATAATACATGAACTGCTTGTTTATAGCATATTCACAGCCCCCCCCCAATAGAATGCAACACCAAGTACATCAAAGGGATGTCTAATGGGTGGCACAGCCACCAGTAAGGAAGGCCAAAGTTCATCCTTGCAACCGCCCACATCAGAGACAGACGGGCCCTTCTCTCAACACCACCAGTGGGGGTCCAACACAACATCGGCCACCATCACTCTCGCCGGCTTCATGGGACCCAGAAAATTCCCATCCATTCATCTGTTGACCCTGTTCTCAGTGCTGTTGGCAGCGCCGTTCCCACGCAGCGACCGGTGGGACACGTGTATCATTGACTGGAGAGATGTTAAAAGCATCCTCTCACTCCACCGCCGCTGGAGATATTATCTCACCCGGGGAAACTCTTTCTCTCACTCCGTCTCTCTCGCCCCTCTCCTTTCTCGCTCATCAAGTTGTTTGGGAGTTCCACAGAGCTCCACAGATGTTGGACTTGGCACCTTCCTAGGGGCCGGTGGGGGCCTCTGTGCCTCTATGAGAGCTTGCTTTGTGGGACACAAAGAATTGTCTGTGTGTTCTAGTAATGGCAGTGGTGATGGGAACGTGGCCCAGAGCTTGAGGCAGTCTCCCTCTTCCTCTCCCTCTCTCTCTATTTCTTTGTATTTGAGTGTGTGTGGGGAAAGGAGAGAGTGGATGTGTGTGTCACAAGCACCCCACTCTCTCTCAGCCAGCTCAGAGGTCATGGTGACATTTCCAGCCAAAAGCCCTGTCCCTGCCTGTTGCCTAGGCACTGGGACAAGCCTGGTTCTGGCTCAGCCCAGAGGTCCTGCTACCATATTAGACACCCTACCAGGAGGTCCTACTACCATATCCACTAGCCTTACTTCGCAGGACAACCTCTTGTCCTCTGGAACGATGCAGATTCCTAGGATGACGCAGATCCCTGGGATGATGCAGAGTTCTGTGATGCTGCAGGGTTGTGGGTTGATGCAAAGCTGTGGGATGATGCAAAGCTCTGGGACGATGCAGAGTTCTGGGACAATGCAGAGTTGTGGGATGATGCAGAGTTGTGGGTTGATGCAAAGCTGTGGGATGATGCAAAGCTCTGGGACGATGCAGAGTTCTGGGATGATGCAGAGCCATGATGATGAAGACATCTTGGACAATGCAGAGTCAGATAATGCAGAGTTCTGGGATGATGCAGAGCCCTGGGATAATGCAGAAATCTTGGACAATGTCGTCAGATGATGCAGAACTCTGGAATGATGCAGAGCCCTGGGATAATGCAGAGCTAAGGGATGATGCAGAGGTCTGGTACGATGCAGAGTTGTGAAATGATGCAGAGCCATGGGATGTTGTAGGGCACTGGGCGATGCAGAGTCATGGGTTTAGGCAGAGTTCTGGGATGATGCAGAGCCCTGGGATGATGCAGAGTTCTTGGACAATGCAGAGTCAGATGATGCAGAGCTCTAGGACGATTTAGAGCCATGGGATGATGCAAAGACCTGGGATGATGCCATGTTGTGGGATAATGCAGAGCTCTGGGATGATGCAGAGTTCCGGGATAATGCAGAGCTCTGGGACGATGTAAAGTCCTAGGATCATGCAGGGATGATCACATCAGTATCTAGAAATTCGATTAAATCGTCAGTTATCAACTATCCAAATTTTGCACCTTCAACAACACGCATTATAAAGTGTTTCCGCAGAGAGGAATTCTTACTAGAAGACCTGTACCCATGGTCAACGCTGAGAGAACCTAGTTACAACGTGGTTCCTATAGCAACAGGCCTGTTGTCCCGCTCCCTCTCGTGATCCCTAAAGAATAATTACAGAAGGCTCCGATGAAGGGTCAGGAAGCTAGGGTTCTATTTTAGGACTTTGTAAAAATGGGCATCCTGGTCCATGCCAAGAAAGTAATGAGGTTCTGGGAGGATGGATGGGACGCCAAGGAACTTTAGAAGAACCCCCTAAAAAGAATGAAAACGAAACCAGACCTGAGTGTTTAAAGATTGTGCCCGGAGAACTACGATGCAGAGGGGGATTACATGGTCCCAGACTCAGTGGCTCAGGGTAGGAGGTTGGGGCAAATGGGTACAGAGAATCACACACACATCAGACACACACATGCACACCAGACGGCAGCCAAACCCCAGGCTCCCTAGTGACAGTACCAAGTCCCAGACAGAGAGACAGAGGGTACAATCCTGTATATGGTGGGTTCGGTTGTAAGTGTGGGAATCCCAGGCCCCTCTGGTCTAAATGATCATTGTCTATACTCCGTCGCCACCGCTTCTCCCACACAAACTAACACACACACACACAATGTACCACACCACACCACTACAAAGAACAGGGCCCCCGGTCTGACATAACTTCCAGTGTCTGATGTGTGGTGGGGGACATTGGTGGAGCTGGGCTGAGCAAAATGCACAAGAACTAAGGGACAGCTAGCTCCCTGCTGGACAACTATAAACACAGCGTCTCCCAGCTGAGCTCTGGAAACCCCCTGGTCTGGCTGCTTTGAAATTAAGCTTTCAGGGGTGCAATGTTAGCTGTATACACACACACACACACACAAACACCCATTGTTGGATTTCTTTGCCCCTTCAAGCACTGACCTAGGTTTGTGCGACCTAGCAGCCTTATGATGAATTGTCATAAGACATCATAAGGCAACATAGCTGTCTTTTGATGAATTGTCATAAGACATCATAAGGCAACATAGCAGTCTTATGATGAATTGTCATAAGACATCATAAGGCAACATAGCAGTCTTATGATGAATTGTCATAAGACATCATAAGGCAACATAGCAGTCTTATGATGAATTGTCCAACATAGCCGTCTTATGATGAACACACGGTCTTTAATTTTCTGGACTGTGTAAGACCATCTATTCTACTTCTATGTAGAATAGCCAAGGCTGCTGTAGCTTTGACCACAGCTTTGTCCCTAACTCACCTTAGCCTGGTCCCCAACCTAAACTGATCTCAGAGCATGCATATCAGCACTGTGACTAGGATAGCCTGGTTCCAAACTGTTACAGTACTCAGAACATGAAGGTCAGCAATATGACTAAAATAGCCGGCACTGTGAATAGGCTAGCCTGACAATAGGCTAATTCTTATTATGAGTTGAGCATGAGTTGTTTGAGATTTTCCTAAGACCAGCAAAACATTGTTTTATTGTGTGAATCTTTTAAATCTCAATGTTCCCTTCTGTTGCAGACACACCAGTAATTGCAGTGTAACTGCTTTGCTTTGCCCATGTGAATCAACTTGATGTGTACTGCACTCTGGCTTGCTCACCTATGTTTGGTAGCTTAGTTGATGTTTCTATCAAACTTCTGAAACACTGCTTACCGTTTCTCTTATTGCTACTGTGATTCGCAGCATCTCTTTAGTTTCACGTTCATGTTGAATGTCTGGCTCTGCTAGAATAGAACCTGAGCTAGATAAATGGTACTCTGTGCTTTTGGAGATATTTTGGCACAGTGCTGCAGTGACCAGGTGGTAAACAGTAGTGACCTTAAACCAGTGACCTTAAAAGCAGTGACCAGGTGGGTAACAGTAGTGAACCAGGTCTGTAACAGTAACAGGAATGAACAAGGTCCATAACAGTAACCGAAGTGAACCAGGTCTGTAACAGTAACAGGAATGAACAAGGTCCATAACAGTAACCGAAGTGAACCAGGTCTGTAACAGTAACAGGAATGAACAAGGTCCATAACAGTAACCGAAGTGAACCAGGTCTGTCCCAGTAACAGGAATGAACAAGGTCCATAACAGTAACCGAAGTGAACCAGGTCTGTAACAGTAACAGGAATGAACAAGGTCCATAACAGTAACCGAAGTATCCCATCCCTTCCCCCTTTCTCGCCTCACTTTCTCGATCCACCAGGCAACACCCGGTGTATCAGGGGCCAATCAGAAGCGTTGAGTGTTTGAAGAAGGGGTTTTAACACTCAGGTGTGGGCTTTAGCCCCAGTACCCCTCCCTATAGATCTCCTCACTTACAAAAGCTAGTACCTGCATACAGAGGGAACGAATGCCCGGCCATTACAGCAGGATCTCCCCTCTGTGGGCCACATCTCTGGATGACTTCACCTGTGGAGGAGTTAGCAAGGTCATCAGTCATAGATTTGTTTAAAGGTTTGTGGGGGGAGGTTGGGGGACGGAGTGGGAGGTGGGTGATCCACCTGTGGTGACACTTACCTCTATAACATCTTAGCCATAAGACTGTTAAAGCCTTCTTCAAAGACATTTCTGACTGATCTGAATGGGACGAAGGAAACACTGTCCAGGACCTGACACGCTTTGGAAGTTCAGATCCTTAAGGCATTCAACCTTGCTGGGAAGATTTTCTTCCCCCCAATAGACACATCACACTCCACTTTAACCAGGCTGGTGAAGATAACATGGAGGAATGTTTTGATCTTTACAGAGGAAAAGCCTTCCTAATCCAAACATTGCTATGTGGATGTTGTCGATAGAATGACACTAGTGGTGTTAGGGTCTGATCCCGTTCTTTCCGATGGAATGAAAAGTGCCGTTGAGGCTTCGAAAACGATGGAACAACAAGGCGTGGTAGCTGAAAGTAACAGTAGAACCGAGGGGCACTCAGGCATGCAGAAAGAGACAAAGGTAGAGAGTAAAAGTGAAAAAGCACTTGTTTTGTTGTATCTGAAAGAACCGACACAAGGGCACTCTAAACACAACTCCCATGCTAGCCCTACGTCTGAAACACAGTGGAACTACACACCGGTTGTCAGGTGAACAACTGATGAGAGTTTGGCCGGCAGTGTTTAGGTCGGCCCGGCCGAACGCACACACACACGTCCAGTGGGCAGACGTACCTTCCCTTACGTACACACACGCAGTCACAACACATACACCCTTTCAAACACACACCCACACACTCCTGTTATCCTTCTCCTAAATGGGGCAAGCCTGGGAGTCACACAGGGCTTTCAATGGGGGGCACACACACTAACAAACACTGCATGGGCAGGGTTGCCCCTCTCTCAATCTGACCTTGCTCTCATGTTTCAGCTCCCCTCCCAGCTATGACAGGAGGACCCTTGTGTCGAGGGGGGGGGGGGACAACTGTGGTAAAGCAAGAGCTTGGGCCTGCTCCGTGACCTCCCGACCCCCGGTGGCATGGGAAAGTGGACCACGGAGCTCAGCTGTTGCTCAGCCAGTGGCCTCCGCCCCCCCACTCTGACGTAGAAAATCAACCTGCCGCCCAATTGCTGTCGCTGGTTGGGGGCCCCATGTTAGCCTAGCAGCCTAGCATGTGCCTACAGACCAGCGCCCACAGACCAGCCCTTTATCACGGACAGGCCGTCGGGAACTTAATAAGGGCGGGGCAATGCGAGGTGTAGAGGGGAAAAGGGGGCACAGAGGGCATGTTGGCCATGGGGGAACCACAGATGGGGAGATAGATGGACCACAGATGAGGAGATAGATTGACCATCATCTTGGTCCATCTATCTCCTCATCGATGGGCCAAGATGAGGAGATAGATGGTCCACAGAGGAGAGGTACAGGGACCTCAGAGAAGCGGTAGAAGGACCTCAGAGGAGAAACAAAGGGACCTCAGAGGAGAAACAAAGGGACTTCAGATGGGAGGTAGGGGGACCTCAGGGGAGAGGTAGAGGAACCTCAGATCTACTGTGGGAACAAACCCATTAGTCCTGTCAGGGTATTTATCCACCGTCCTCCTCTCATCTACAGGGGAGACCCCTACTCAGCACACACACTACTCAGCAAACACACTACTCAGCACACACACTGCTCCACACACACACTTCTTAGCACACACACTGCTCAGCACACACACTACTCAGCACACACACTACTCAGCATACACACCCACATCAGTCTGTATAAAGATACAGTATATTCCCTTCATTTGGTTCTCACAGTCAGTAGGAATGTGAACTATGTGAGACCTCTGAGGTCGGGGGAGTGGTTACGGTGGTGATTTAGAGTAGGCCTCGCTGTTCCCATGTCACTGATGGACACGGGGCATATATGGGGGCATATTGGAGCAGCCATGCTCCGTCCACGTCAGCTACACCCATAACTGCGGCTGGACACAGGGGTGTTGTCTAGTCCACGTCAGCTACACCCAAAACACTGCGGCTGGACACAGGGATGTTGTCTAGTCCACGTCAGCTACACCCAAAACACTGCGGCTTGACTCAGGGATGTTGTCTAGTCCACGTCAGCTACACCCATAACACTGCGGCTGGACACAGGGGTGTTGTCTAGTCCACGTCAGCTACACCCATAACACTGCGGCTGGACACAGGGATGTTGTCTAGTCCACATCAGCTACACCCATAACACTGCGGCTGGACACAGGGGTGTTGTCTAGTCCACGTCAGCTACACCCATAACACTGCGGCTGGACACAGGGATGTTGTCTAGTCCACGTCAGCTACACCCATAACACTGCGGCTGGACACAGGGATGTTGTAAGACAATCAAATTCACATCCACCGTACAGAACTGTTAGATTCACATCCACCATTAGGACCCTCTAGCAACCCACATACTGTACTTAATCCTCTGTAAACTTTTTCTTACACCCCCCTCGCCTTGCCCCTTACCCCCAGGCTCCCAGACGTCAACTGACTGAGACACACAGATGCACAAGCAGGGAAAGACAGAGAACAACAGAGGAAGGGACGTGTCACACCACTGGGGGGGTGGGTTAGCTTTCATCAGACATGTGGCAGACCGTGGACCGAGGAGGGCACTCTCATGTCAGCAGCTGACTGCAGTTAATATTTCATTACCAGCAAATCGGGGGCACCCTCACCCCTTTTTAGAGGTGATGTGTGTGTGTGTGTGCATGTTTGCGTGTGTATTTGTGTGAGAGGGAGAGAGAATTAAAGGGGGTACGGTGTTTAAAGGGGCAATTACACCAATTAGTCTGGTGTTGTGGGTTAGATACTTGACACTCCACAGACCAGCAGGAACACGGCTAGGTCGCCTTTAGTGTGTCAACATAACTAAGTGGATCAATGTATGTTTGAAGGTTCAGATTCAGACAGACAACAAATAAAATTGCTAGTCTTGTAATATAATATTTAGATAATTGAGCAATGGTGTAACTCTAGAATTCATACTTTTTATAAAAATAAAACAATATATTTGCATATTTTGAATTGAACAGTAACACAGTGTCACAGCCACACAAGTAGGAATAGTAAAATTGGAAATGCATTTATAATGATCCAAGTAAAAAGTACTAGGTATGTAGTATGAAGGACTACTAATGAGGATGTTTGGGATGAAGTTGATGTTGAGGATGATTGGGATGAGATGAGATTGATAATGAGGATAATGGGGATGAGGTTGATATTGAGGATGATAGGGATGGGATGAGTTTGATTGTGACGATGATGGGGGTGAGAGGAGGTTAATAATGAGGATGATGGGGTGATGTTGATAATGAGGATGATGGGGATGAGGTTAATATTGAGGATGATGGGGATGAGGTTAATATTGAGGATGATGGGGATGGAATGAGTTTGATTGTGATGATGATGGGGGTGAGAGGAGGTTAATAATGAGGATGATGGGATGATGTTGATCATGAGGATGATGGAATGAGGTTGATATTGAGCATGATAGGGATGGGATGAGTTTGATTGTGACAACTGAAGTTGTCTGGAAGTGATAAAGACATTTAAATTGAGGAAAATACATTTAGGAAAAAATGTATTCAGCAAGTCAGAGATGGAAAATCAAGAGAGGAATAGAGAGGGAGATTGAGGGGCTGGAGACAAAGAGAGAGGGGAGTGGTGGGGGAAAACTGTCAAACTGGACTGTGAGAGTCAGAGAGAGTAAAGAGGGAAGTCCCTGAGACCAGGGAGGGTGGGAGAATAGGCCTTTAACCCTCCTGTAGTAGCAGAACTGTGCTGTGGACTAAAGAACTGGCAGGGGAGGAAGATAGATAGCGAGAACAGGGATAGGGGGGTCAGACAGGGAGGGGAGGTGGTGGGTGACAGAGCTCTTAGGCCTAACCCTCCATAGTACGGGCAAACTGTCCATTTGACTGTTATAAACAGAGGGCAGGGGGGGAGGTCAGAGAGCGGGTGCTGGGGACCATTGAGCTGGCAGAGAGACTGGGGGGGCTCAAAGAGAAAGAGAGAGAGAAATGTGGGGGGTGCAGAAAGAGAGAGGGAGAGAGAGAGGAAGGGTAGGCGGGGGACTGTCCGTTTGACTGTGTTGTGGACTAATGGAGCTGGCAGGGCGGAATCAATTACTAGCCAGGGAGGATTTTCCCACAGGCTGGAGCTTGGGAACACAGGAGCCTCCTCAGGCCAAGACAGCTGGCACTACCACAGCCACCACACCGCCGTGGCCCTGACACTGGGAAAGGACACAGAACGACAGACAGAACGACAGACAGACCACCGGACGGGTCAACAGGCAGACAGACGGCCGGACAGGCCCCCATAAAAGTTTACTGATTAACTTCTGACTGAACGATTACAGTTGTTAGCTTTCTCTTTCAGTACGTCCTCAAGTGGACAGTTGCAGTTTTTCTTTATGTGTGTGTAAGGGATTTTTTTTAAATGTACACTTGGTTGTGCTTTCATTTGGATTCTGTTCAACAGAAGATCTTTGACACGACAACTAAATTTTTCGAGAAATATAATGAGTACAAAGAGTAATATACTTACTTATGTACATGTTGATATTTTCTATAAAAATCTTTAAGAAAACTTTTTTCACTCTGTCAATATGGGGTATTGTGTGTAGACCTTTCAGGAAGAAATTAATTTAATACATTTTTGAAAAAGTGAAGCACTGTGAATGCTTTCCGGATGCACTGTATATTGCTTCAAGAGTATTGAGTTCTGGCCAGGTTGAAGCTTGTTTCATCGTGGTTCATAGCACTCTAAAACAGATTTTGGTTACAGTAAAAATTTGACAACAGACTATTGTTATAAGTCAGCCAATGAAACAGTAACAGTAGTTTTACGATATGTAGAGTTGTACCTGCACATCTTGTAGTGCAAAAGGAAGAGCAATGAAAGTGAGACGGGTGTATGTAGAAGGTCCAGTGGCACATTGTTACACATGCAATCCCAAGACGAAAAAAGTACGATAAATAAATGTAGGCCCGGCTGGGTTTTGCCACAGGGCTCTTCAGGCAGTGACGGCTCCTCTTGGATGCAGTCCAAATGGGGCACACACATCATAACGGTTTGTTTGCTTGTGTAGCGTGGGTGTGTAACATTGTGTGACTGTTTTCTGCTTTGTAGGTGGAGGAAGACCCTCCCGGCTGCCTCCGCGATGTTCCCGTGTACCACCGGTGTACTGATCTAGAAGCGTCTCCCTCACAGTGCGCATTCTCCATGGCCCTGAGTCTCCGCTGGTGCTGTGCTCTCTTCCTGCCGTAGCGACACCGAGAATGGACGCAACACCCGGATAAAAAAACACTGGTACTATGTGCTCAGATTGCTCAGTGTTGGACACAATGCCAGACGTGCATGTTTGGCAGAACACATTTCTTAAACAGAAGAACGTCTTTCCAGCCATAAAGCATGGAGGCGTCACTTGTCATCACTGAGTCAACCAAAATGTACCAAAAAAATGTGAGGCCATCTGTCAAAAAACTGAAGCTGAACCAAACTCGAATTTAAAACTGAACAAAACATACAGCAAAGCTACAAAATAATGTCTCAAAAAGAAGAACTGGAGGGTTATGGAACGGCAGAGTTTACCTCCAGACCTCAATTATATGTGTGTGGACTTGAAACGGACCGTGTATGGGAGAAAGCCCTCAAACATGACACACGCACATTGGCTATCTAGCACATCCCCCCCACACACATGGGAAGATGTTTTGAGCAGAGGCTGCTGATAATGGTGGATTGCCTGGTGGAACTGAACGTATATATTACACTCAGAACACATGTGCCCATCAGCGACAATGCCGCGCGTTTTACAGATTCCTGAGGGAAGACGAGCATAGTGAGGCTACGTCGGGGAGGCAGAGGCTACGTCACGGGGGGCTGCAGCCCCTACTTCTCATGTCGATTGGGCCACTGTGCATATCCTCACACACACCGGCATAGTATCAGGAAGAAGGGTTGCTGGTGGTGCTGCAGAAACGGGTGCATGGAGTTGCCGAAAACAACTCTAATGTGCTACTCGGATATCTGTTCAGGCCCCGACGATCGATTTTAGAAAGAGCTGCCCTTAACATTAATCAACGCTGAAACCCAACATTCCAAATCTTGCAACTCTATTAAGTCGGTCTCGGCTTTGAGGTCTTACTCAAGCAAGAGGGAGAGGGGGAAAATTGTGCTGACTACTGTGGGTTAATAAAATAAACACTATCACCTGCAGAGTTATAAGGGGAGGAGAGTGGGTGTTTGCTGAGGACAGAGAGGGGGCTGGTGCTTTGTTTTGGATGCTGGGTCTATTTGTTCAGGATCAGTGACACTATTGGGTGGGGAAAGGGGGAGGGGGATACGTTTCTGTAAGGTGGGGATGTTTACTGAGTTGAGAACAGAAACATTGTGTTTACGTCAGGTAACGTTTGCCAAAGGGGGTTAGCTGTATAATGGCGTTGATACAAGGTCTGTTTTGCAGTGAACTTCTGGTTTTAGACAGTGAGGGACTGTGAGAATGAGGGACTGTAGGACTGTACCCAGGCCAGTGGACTGGTATGAGTCAAGGACCAGTACCAGAGTGAGGGACTGTAGGACTGTACCCAGGCCAGTGGACTGGTATGAGTCAAGGACCAGTACCAGAGTGAGGGACTGTAGGACTGTACCCAGGCCAGTGGACTGGTATGAGTCAAGGACCAGTACCAGAGTGAGGGACTGTAGGACTGTACCCAGGCCAGTGGACTGGCATGAGTCAAGGACCAGTATCTATTTAGGATTTTAGGAGAGTAAGTACAGATTGTTTAGGGACATTTAGGAACAGAAAACATAGAGGACTATGCCATCTCCACCACCATCCTTGCACTCTAGGGTGGTGCAATTGAAATACCAAGTTGTGTGTCTCTTAATCGTACATATGCAGGAATAGGCCCTGTAGGCCTGTGTGTGTGTGTGAACCACATTGATGTGGCCCCAGAGAGCTCTACTAACTCCATCCCTGTGGATGTGTATCGGGCTGTGGCCGTCTGGCAGTCCGTTCCCTTTAGTCCCCGGTCAAATCGGTGATTAGGTGTACCACAGTTGTGTGGTCTGGTTAGGGCCGGCGTGCGGTCAGCGTGCGGTCAGCGCACAGACAGCCAGGATGCTGGGTTGTGGGGTGTTGTACGGTGTGAGCCAGCCCCAGGAAGTGCTGCTGCGCTGGGATAACCCTGGTCTGAATGAAGGACCAGAAAACCATGGGGCTGGGGGGGGTGGAGGAAGGCGACTGGCGTCTCTCTCCCCCACTTCTACACCCTGATCCTGGGGAGCATTGTGAGGCACCAGGCTGGACCCAGGTCCCAGGGTGGGTCCGATGGCCACACATCAAATCAAAGGGAGATCTAGGCTTTGTCATTGTACGCTGCAGGTTCCCCTGGATCGAGAGTCTCTGTACATAAACATGAGAACAGGTCCCTGAGGTACTACAGCTCCGGGAGTATAATGCTGTTGGAAAGGAAGCAGTAGCATAGTTAGGTTTGCTTGCCAAAAGCAAAGCAAGACGCAATTTCTCTTCTGTTATTTTTAGGCGGACTTGACTGGAATGGGATTTACGTTGATTGTTTTATAAAGAAAAGCACGCTAGAAGCTATATAAAAACACTAAATTTTTACATTGTTACGCTAGAGCAGGGGTGGGCAAACTACGGCCAAATGCCAAATGCGGCCCCGTGAGGCTGTCCCATCCGTGAGGCTGTCCCATCCGGCCCACGGAATGCCCTTTTCTGGCCTCCAAATTAATTATGATTAACAAATTACAAAAACAAATGTGGCCCTCCATTTCATTTCAAAATCCTGATGTGGCCCCTGAGCAAAAATATTTGCCCACCCCTGGTCTAGAGGGACCAAACCAACATTATTTCACTTGTTTAGCCTTCCCAGTGGAAACTTGATCATGACTACTTGAATGTGCATATCGTTTATGACTACATGAATGTTAATTTGTAGAATTAGCATAAACTCTAAAACTGTATGTGGGGCACTATTCTTGGCAGAGAGACCAAAACAACTTATTTGAATGTATTCAATATATGTTTGTCAATGTTATTTGCATAGTTAGCATTTATTAACCTTAAAACTGTTAATCTTCAACTGTTCAAGCTAGGGAGACCAAAAAAGCTTTGTTTCACCTGTCTCACTCCATTTTATATTCCAGTGTAAATAAATGTCAAATTATTGACTAAAGAAGTTGGCATAGTTTGAATAATTAGCAATAATTAACTAAAACCGTACACATTAAATTGTTCAAGCTTGTGAGACAATATTTCCACTTTGCTTTCCCAAATTGTTGTAAACCTTTTTTTTTATGTAAACAAGCTGGCAAGCACACAACACCTCTGTAAAGGAGTCTGTAATTGTATGTGTTTATACCGTGTCATCAGTGAATCAAATGAAAACACTTGAAAATAAACGATCCTTTTCACATCAGCAGTCGTAACCCAAACCTACAGGATATTTTCCCCAGATGACTCAGCTGCCTCTTGAGGAGATAAAGCAACTTGCTTAGCCACTACTTCCACCACACGAGGAATTATACAAATTGATACAGCAAGAAGGATGTACTGCAACAAAAGCCTAAGAAGCCAGACAGAGACGGTGAAAGAAAGTTAGCTTTAGAGTGATAAAAAGTGAGAGAAAGAGTGAGCGTTCAGTTCAAGAGTCAGAAAGGATGCGAGGTTGAGAGCATAGAGAGCTTGGTTAACAAGACCAGCCGTAGTGTCCTCCCAGCCCTCTGGGCTCAGAGAACACGCTTTACAAGCATTCTGGAGGGCCCCTGGTATTTTGTTCCTGGTGGTTGGTTACACACTAACAAACAGGCGGACACACACACATACAGAAATGCGCACACACACACACACACAAACACAGGCACACACACTTGCAGCATAGCTCTCCCACACTCACATCTGTTTTGATTTCTTTTCGCCTGACCCCCCCAATCCTCCCACCTCTTACCCCCCCCCACCCCCCCCCCCCCCCCCCCCCCCCCCCCCCCCCCCCCCCCCCCCCCCCCCCCCCCCCCCCCCCCCCCCCCCCCCCCCCCCCCCCCCCCCCCCCCCCCCCCCCATTCCTCCCACCCCCCCTCCTCGCCCCAATCCTCCCACCTCTTACCCCTCCTCCACCCTGTCCCATCTCCTTAGTACTCCCAGTGGGCAAAAAATGTCACGAAACCTGACGGCCCCCAGACCCACACAACCGCCTCACCCCACACGCACAACCTCCCACTCCTCCCCCCCACTCCCCCCTCCAGTTGTCTGAATGGCAGGTATAGGGTTTCAGGATGGTGGGCGTTCAGGAGGCCGCGGGCCATGTGAGCACGGCTGCCGGCTCCCAGCGTCAGTAAACCGATCCGGGGGGCCGAACGTGGAACCGACAGGGGAAATGTCTGACACACACACACACACTGGCCAACTGTGGAACCGACAGGGGAAATGTCTGACACACACACACTCCGGCGGGAGGGAGAGGGCTGGTGGAACGCCGCTCACACGGAGATTGAGTTACTGCTGAATTAGATCTGAGCTGTGGGAACCAGCACCTTCTCACACACACACACACACACACACACACTTGCTTACATATACACAGTCTTACTTACACACACACACACTCAGACACTCGCCTACGTATCCACATGCTCACACACAATCCACACACGCTTTTCAACAGATGCACACAGCCTTGCACACACAAACACACACACACACTGTTCATTTTCACACACCTACACACACGCTCACATTAAACTCTCCAGCAGTACACATAAACAGACACAGACAGACACACACACACAAGCAATGTATAAACATTACTCAGACTGAAAACACACACAGGATCCAGGCACGCATACAGAAATCACAGAGCCGTACACACCATCGTGCCTGAGTGCACATCGACATGATATCATAAAACGACTTCAGTCCCACTGTTTGAACACAGGTATTTTTTGACATAAATGTTTGCAGAGAAATAGTTGTTGCAATGACGCGCTGTTTATAGACAGGCCAAACTGCAATGAAACATGCTGTGAAACCCGAACAACTCTATAGCTGACTTTAGGTTTACAAAAACGTTCAAAACGAATCTAGCACTAGTCAACCCCGACATCCATCAGCCAGCTAGGGGTCACCATTGCCTCTCGTGGCCAGTTGACTGGGAGCATAGGTTCTAGTGTTACGTTGGCACTTTAAAGAGTCAGTGCGGAAATACGTATAAAACTAGCGAAGAGCCCCTGCAATTTTATTGGTTGACACAACTTTTACTTAAAATTCTGTGATTTAATTGGGCAATGCGTATTTGGCATTGGAGCGGCTGGGACAGACTTTGTGAGCTGAGATTCTATTAAAGGAAATGTTGGTGGGATGTTTTTCCATTAAAAAAACGATTATTCTTAAACCCGCCCGAAGGACCTTGATTGTACAGGATAAAGTATCAGTTACTCATTGTTGTTGATTTAAAATGTTGTCGACACAGAAAGCTACTCGATTTGGTCATTGTTGCTTTTTGGCCTCGACACTCAGCGTTTTGCACGACCGTGTCCTAGAGTCGCCCGGTCAAAAGCAAGGACCTTAATACAATTGAGATGGTCGGTTTTGATGTCAGCTGGCAAAGACGAGTACAGCTACTGTGCACTTTGAAGGGGTGGTGGTGTGGAGGGGGGGGTAGAGGGGCCCTCAGGAGTGTGGGTTGTGTTGGGGTTGGTTGGCAGGTGAGCAGCCAGCTATGGCCTTGACTTTCAGCCAGAGAAAAGAAGAGCAAAAAGAAACCAGCGAAACAAGCAGGCAAACTCTCAGCGTCTTAATTGCCCCCCAGCTTTCTCATGCTAATGCCCTGTCTGTTCCGTGTGTGTCTGCGAGGAGTGGGGACCCCTGACCCTTTGCCAGATCCAAATCTCAACTGCCTACCAGAGAGTGTCTCCCCCTGCATTTACCTGGTTGCATCCACTTCCTCCAAGCGTGGCCATTTCCCCCACTCCCACCTCCGCAAGTATCTCCTCCCGCAACCCAGCCTCCTCAACCTAACCTGCACCAGTTTGGTCTCCCCCTCCAGCCTCTCTTACCCAACCTGCTCCAGTCTAGTCTCCCCTTCCACCTTACACCGCGCTGTCTCTCCTAAACTAGCCTGCTCCAGCTCTGTTTCGCTCCTGCATTCTCCCCCAACCCAGCCTCCTCCATCCCAACCAGTTCCAGGCCGGATGCACCAAGCCCCAAAAAAAAAACATCGTTCACCATTGCACAGATTACTTCTCCACTAATGGTTATTCTTTTCACAGATGTTTTTCCTTTTTTACTGTCTTTCTAGCTATTTTCTTTCTGTTTAATTGTTTCTGTCTTGCGAGGTCTCACATTCTCTGTCTTTTATCATTGTTCCTACCCGGCCATGTTTTATTTCAAAAGTCACTGTTGACCAGGGCTGAGATTGAAAGAGGGCGGTAATATTCATTACAAAGAGAAATGGTGACTGAAGTAGAACTGGGATTATTTCGTCCCCATTGAGAGGCACATGAGTCTGACTCATACTGTATGGCCAGCTGAAACATCGCTTTGGATATCTTTTTTTCACACAGTCCTGTCCAGCACAGTGCCAGCCACTATGCTGTATGTGTATCCAGGCTGCCTCAGTCTTGGTCCAGTAGACTGAATACTGACTCAGTTCTGTGGGAAAACCAGGAAGCTCTTCCAGGTAAGAAGAGAAAGATCGTTCTGCTAATTTATATTAATTAATTTATCCCGAACTGTGAGGAAATCAGAGTTAACTAACAGGGATACACTCTTGTTCCAATTTTCTTATGAGGTATTTTTGAAGTTAGGCAAAAGTTGCAATTGGGTTTTGGGTTGGGGTTCAATATTACCAGTTAGGTTTAGGGTTGGGGTTCAATACTACTAGTTAGGTTTAGGGTTCAGCCTCAGGGCTCCATTATGACTAAACATAAATAAATAAAATAAATGTTGGGTTTTTGAGGTCGAGGTTAAGTTTAGCCTAAGGTTTACCGGAGGAATTAGGATTAGTGAAGGTATGATTTCTTAAGGGCAGTCAGTTTAGGTGTCTTCAGTCAATCTGCTCTCCGGGTGGTGGAACGGAGCGGGAGCGAGGGAGTGTGTGTGTGTGTGTGTGTGTCTGTAGAGGAGCTGTCAGTAGCTGCAGCTGTGACCACACGATCACCTGTGTCCCTTTAATGTAAACCCCACAGTTTAGATTGAAATACGTGGGCCGGGCTTAAATCCGGCAGACAATGTGTTGAAGAGATAGAAAACAAAACTTCCATCGCGGTCTCCGGATCCAGTTTCAGTTTTAGCCACTCACGCACGCACGCACGCACACACACACCCTTACACACTCACCAACGGGGCGGTGGGACTGAGC
>JACXGK010000709.1:64022-93509 GCA_016801125.1 Novumbra hubbsi
ATAGGGTCTTACCAGGGAATGTCTCCTAACATGTTCTCTGCGAGTGAACAGCTAGGAGGGGCTTAATGGAAGAGCATAGGGTCTTACCAGGGAATGTCTCCTAACGTGTTCTCTGCAAGTGAACAGCTAGGAGGAGCTTAATGGATGAGCACAGGGTCTTACCAGGGAATGTCTCTTAACGTGTTCTCTGCGAGTGAACAGCTAGGAGGGGCTTAATGGAAGAGCACAGGGTCTTACCAGGGAATGTCTCCTAACGTGTTCTCTGCAAGTGAACAGCTAGGAGGGGCTTAATGGAAGAGCACAGGGTCTTACCAGGGAATGTCTCTTAACGTGTTCTCTGCGAGTGAACAGCTTGCCACAGATGTCACAGCTGAAGGAGCGCACGCCAGAGTGGATGATGAGGTGCCTCTTTAGTGTTCTCCGATGCTTGGCTATGTAGTTGCAGTGGGGACACTTGAGCTTATTCAGGGCTGTGTCTGACGACTCACCTGAGGGCAAAAAACACAGACAGGTTATCAGTCACAGGTGGCTTTCTAATCACTTACTCTCACACACACACACACACACACACACACATTTTAGAGACAATGTTAATGGAATTTGGGGCAGTTATTTGTAGAGCCACTCCAAAGTCTGTTGGTGGAGCCCCTTTGTTCATTACTTCCCAACAGAGGGGGGTCCCCTGTGTAGGGACATATTTACCCTGGTGTTTATGGGAAGGAAAAACACTCAAATCAACCTGCACTAAATACTAGTAGTGTTCTGACTGCCAGAGCAAAAAAAAAAACGTCTATTTCTTCAAGGAAATATCCAAGATATTTGTAATATATAAAAAAACAGCCAAAAACAAAGAACTGCCGTAGCTGCCGTGAACACACTTCCCCGAGGTTTCAACCAGGTGGTTTAAGTGTGCGAATACTACAGTGTCAGAAAAGTGACTAAACAAACAATTATGAAGAAAGGTGTGTTATGGATCCAGAGCCAGAAACCTACAGCAGGATCCCCAACCCCCTACAAGCCAGGGGAGGGGCCAGGGGAGGAGCCAGGGGAGGAGCCAGGGGAGGAGCCAGGGGAGGACTTACACACGCGCACTGGCGGAGTATCGATCTGGCCGGGCCTAGAGTGGGTCACGCGCCACAGCACAGACAGACCGACGGTAGGGTTGAGCCCGTGTCTCTGTTTGAGACTAGACATCCTAAACAAAGGCGTAGCCATGCAGCCAGTAGGATGAGGGAAAGCAGGTTGCCTGCACTGTGTCGTGTTCAACCGGTTACTGTGCCAACGTGCTCAACACCACCGTGTGGAATATGAAGATCACTTAGCTCCCGTCCAGAGAGATTCTGGTATTATAACGAATGTCAATCTGCCATCAATCTGCCATCACACAGCGGTCTAGGTTCCGGGCATACGGTTTGAAAAACATCTGGTATTAGTAAACTGGAATCGATAAGCGCTCAGGTCCACGGGAACGGTTTAACAGGTGTTTACATGCAGCTGACACAAGGAGAGCACATCTCTTACCATTCTCCCAAGACTCTCCTTGCTGGGAGTCTTGTAGAAGGCTGTACTGGATCTGGTTGGCCAGTTCTGTGGGGAGGGGGAGAGGAGAGGGGAGAGGAGAGGGGAGTTCAGTGGAGTTGAGAGGAGAGAAAGATGATAAGGAGCTAAAAGGGACGGAAGCTATGTGGGTGGAGGAAGGACACCACCTTACGCACATAAAGGCCCAACGGCCTAGAACCTCGTGAGCATAGCGAGCCCTTCCCTGTGGACACACCCCACATTTGGGAAAAGTTAAACAAGCATTTCTATTTGGGAACATGGAGCCCCCCGTTTATTCAGTCCACCTGTCTGTCTGTATAACCATCTGTCTACCTACCTACCTGACAATCTTTTTACCCACCTGTCGTCTGTCTACCTACCTGTCTAGTTGTCTGTCTGTATACCGATCTGTCTACTTACCTACCTGTCTGTCTGTCTGTCTACCCGTCGTCTGTCTTCCTACCTGTATTGCTGGCTGTCTGTCTGTATACCTACCTACCTACCTACCTACCTACCTACCGTTC
The DNA here is from genome assembly GCA_016801125.1 of Novumbra hubbsi. Lineage (NCBI taxonomy): Eukaryota > Metazoa > Chordata > Actinopteri > Esociformes > Umbridae > Novumbra > Novumbra hubbsi. The sequence continues at coordinate 66,086 of JACXGK010000709.1, forward strand.
TACCCATCTGTCATCTGTCTGTCTAGCGGTCTTTCTAGCCGTCTGTATAGTGATCCGTCTGTCTACCAATCCGTCTGTCTATTACTGTATGCAGATGACTTCCTACAGCCTGCAGACTCCCCCACTTGGCTGACAGGCAGGATTTCCCGGTGACTCTTCTTACACTAACCAGCTAAATTGGCCCTAGTTCTGGGCCCGGCCTTCAGAGCCTATTGTTGTGAAGTACCTGGTTCTCTATTCTCCCTGCTGCCGATGGCCTGGCTGGGTCAATATTGGAATGGTGAGGACATGCCCAGTGCATTAGGGGGGATTAGGGAGAGAGGGAGGGGCCACCCTGACAGCTTTGCACCTCCGAGGGATTGGGGGGAGCGGGCGGTTATTTATAGTGTGTGTGTTTAAAGAGGCAGCAACCAAGCAGCCGGCTCTTTCAAACAATCCAACACCCTTGTTTGGACAAGAACCAAGAATTTATAGCTATGGATTGAGCCGCCGTGCGACGGTAAAGCGGGGGGGGGGGGGACGCCAAACCTCTGGTTCACCTCCAGGGTTTATTCACTTCCAAACCTAACACACTGACACTTGGCCTACAGCAAATGCTTGCGTTTCTCTGCGTAGCAACATGTTCCCAAACACTGTGCCCCAATGAACAGGACCCAGACTGCTCCAGTGCCCGGCCCCCCTGAACGGCAGCGTCTCCCCCCACAGCCGCCCCGCTACTGGGGTTGAGTAACCCTCTACAAGGGATGGGGGTCCAGAAGCCTGGAAAACTGGAGCGTTACTAATGCATATAGATGGGATGAGGAGATGGAGTCCGAGGGCGACGTCGGAGCGCCAAATTAGGAAATCGTGTCGCTGAATTAATGATGAGCGCAGCCGCACTCGCGTACGTACACGCATACATGCCACCTCAACGCCGCATACCTCCGAGGACAGTGCACTAGGAGCGTCGGAGCAGCGCGAAGGAGGAGCATCGGGGGAGCGCGAAGGAGGAGCGTCGGGGGAGCATCAAGGAGGAGCGTCGGGGGAGCGTCGGGGGAGTGTGAAGGAGGAGCGTCGGGGCACCGTGAACAGGAGCCTGAGGGAAGAATGTTTCCCCTGCTTTACTTCATTAACCTGCATTAGCAGTGACCCCCCTCCACTTAATACGTGATATCATTCCATGCAGCGCTTGGGCTTACAGGGAACAGAACTGCAGCGGGGCTCTGACAGGCTCACGGGCTTAGAGATTACCCAGGGTGTCTATGGTATGGGGTGCGGGCCGAGGGGGCGGGACCGGCTTACAACGGGAACACTGGCCAACCGAAGGATACTCATACCAGGCTAGCTGCTAATTAAAATGAAATATAGCTAGCGACAGGAGTGGGCCTCCACTCCGGATGAGACCTCGGATAGACACTCGCAAACCCTGTTCAATTCAATGTCTTTCAAAACACTGATGTTTCCTCGAGCCTGCCTGCAGTTCCAGATGGGTGGGTTTAGCACTCCTGGGGGGGATATCCCGTGAAAGCGCAACAGAGCATAGACAAAGTACTTTTATTTATTTCCGAAAATGTTTGAACCCTGCTCTGCTCGGGGCGGTATGTCTCTCTCTTGTCAGCCTCTTTGCCATCCACAGCTTGTGGCCTGAAAGCACGAGAAGAAAGAGAGAGAGGGACCGGAACTAGCAGACTGCCATGTCTAGTAGAGCGTTAGGGGAGTCAGCTAGCAAGAGGGGGCTATTGTACCCTGTCCTGACGGTGGACCAGGGCTGACCTCTGAACTCTAGACGACATGTCCAGTAGCGTGGTGGCAGGATTGTGTCAGTGTACTGGCCACATACAGAGCGGATACTAGTCTCTGTGTTGTCTCTGGCCAGACTGTCTTTACCTCACTGGTATGTTCCTGAATGGCTGTTCAGGCCTTCTCCTGCCAGGGTCGGGGGAAGTGCGTCATCAAGTACCACAGCAAGTACGAATGTCAACTCATGCAGGAGTAATACCATGACAGTTACTGGTTCCCGTACCATTTTTACTATGTGTACAATTCCCTTCCTGTTACCACAATTGATATACTACTAATAATAATCACAGTTCCCCCCCATTTGCGCAATTCAAAAATCCCCAGACCCAGATTCAGTTTTCATCTGTTGCCAGATTCGGTTTTCATTTCATCAACTTCCTTTTTATGCATGCAGGCTAACTTTTCTATGGAAACACGCACTAACACACAGAATGCCACTGCTGTAGAGGACTATGGGCCTACGTCATGTTACTGGATTGACGTGAATGGTTGAGGAGTGCAGACTGTATTTGAGGGAAAGGGGGACAAGACTTACAGCACTGTTGGTTAACAGTCTTGCTCAAGGACTTAAACAACCCTGACCGTCACCATTTTCTTCTCTGGGATTCCTTTTGTTTATCGGTCAGACGTTGTGACCGCAACACCACCCTCATCCACACGGTCCTCATCCACACGGTCCTCATCCAAGACAAAACGCTCTTCTTTCAGCTAACTATCCATGACAGACAATGAAGGCCAGCAGCCAGTAGGAAACCACCTGCGAGGAGGGTGAGGTGATATACTGTACCTGCGTTCTCTGACAGGAAGGAGAAGTCGTCTCTGGGATAGGAGGCTGACGGCTGGAGGAACATCCCCTCGTCGAACCCTTCCTCTGGCTCCGGCGGGATGTTGTAGACGAACCTCCTGGTGGTTTGCTTTTTCCTGCGCCCGCTCCCCGGCGCCGCCCGCTGGGCCTCCCTCTTCACCGCCACGGCCCCGCCAGCCCCCGCCCCGGGCGCCGGCTCGTTCCAGACGAACACCGGTCCCGGGGCACTGGGGGGCTCGTTCTCAGCCGACTCGGACGAGTTCTCGCAGCCCCAGCCGGAGCTCCCCAGGGCACAGCCCTCCCCGGCAGACACCTCCACGTCGCTGGGCTCCTCCTTCACGCAGCCCGTCCCCACTTGGTCCCCCTCCTTCACGTGCCCGCTGGCTTTTATGGACAGCTTGGACAGGATGCTCGTGGCCCAGAAGTTACTACCGGACTTCCTGCCGGCGCCTCCGTCAGGGCCCGCCTCGCCGCGGCCGTCCTTGGCAACCGTCCTCCTCTTGTTGTAGTCCACGACCACGGAGTCCGGGGCCTCCTGCTTGATGCTGATGTTGAGGGCGTCCTTGATGAACGCCCGACACGACCCCACCACCTCGGTCATCTGGAGGTAGGAGGCCACGGACATCACCTCGATGGCGTTCTGACTGGTCAGCAGGAGGTTGCCGCTGTACAGGAAGTCCAGGATGACGGAGAACCCGGCCACGGCCGCCACGTCCAGGTGCGTCACGGTGACCGTGGGCGACTGGTCGCACGACGAGGATGAGGAGGTGGAGGAGTAGTTCTCGCTCTTGGTCAGGCAGTAGAGGGTCTTGAAGTAGCGGCTCCCGGCCACCAGGATGTTCTTGTGCGCCCGGAACACCTCACCGCTCACCACGATGTTGACATCACAGAGGACGCCTCCCTTGCGCTGCCTGTTGAGCTCCTGCAGCAGCTGGTAGCAGTAGGAGTCCTGGTTGGGCTTGTTGCTCCTGTAGTAATCCTCGGTCTCCATGTCTGTCCCCTGAGGGGAGTCTTCACAGCCTGGCCGCTCCAGATCCTGGAAAAGACAACACACACCCACAAACACCCCACACACACACACACACACACACACAGAAGGTCTGGATTAATGTCTAGGGACACACAAAGGGCACGGACAGGGGTGCACCTGGCAGGGGAGAAACTGGTCTGACTGGCTCTATAATAGGGGAGCTGAGATAGGGGAGGTGGAGGAACAGGGTGGTGGAGGTGTGGGGTTGCTTCACCTGGTGGGAACCTGGATTTACTACTCCAAAAGCAGACACATACTCTGCGGGGACCGTTTATCCCCACGTAACCGTGATTTACCCACAAAGAGCCTGTCCATCTTCTACCTGACACACGTTTCTCCTGACCTCTTCCTGTCGTGTAAAAGCATAACAATTAGGATTTATTTCTAGTCTGGGTGTAGGGCTAAATTAGGGGTCGTAAAGGAGACATAATATGGCATCCCAGTCTTCCGGGACTGAAGCATACCAAGAACTGACCAAGAGACCCCCTAGGTTCTCCACAGGTTCCCCCCTAGGTTCCCACCTAGGTTCCCCCCTAGTTTCTCCCCTAGGTTCCCCACAGGTTCCCCCCTAGGTTCTTCACAGGTTCCCCACAGATTGCCCCCCGGGGCAGCACAGCGGTGTGGGGAGTGAGAAGGGGAGTGCAGGCAGAACAGGAACTACTACACTGCCTGCATACATGTGTGCCTGGTTTTGGAATTTCATAGCAGATGTCCTAATCCTGAGTAATTCACATCGCTGGAGCCCCGTGCCACCCCCCCCTCCCCCTGCCACAGCTGGGTTTTCAGCTCAAGTAATTCAGATTAAATCCATTTTCCAGCCCTCCGAGGTCCCCACCCCCCTACTCTGACTGACTGGAAGCCCTTGTCCGAGCAGGCAGGATGGGGGATATTATCAGGAGCGACACGCTTTCTCTTAATGCTAGCTAATGCTAGGAAGGGCCAGGGCTGGAGGGAGGTGGAGAGGGAGAGTAACGGGGGCTGGAGGGGGGCAGGTCACCCCATTTACCCCACACAATACCAGGCCCTCTCCTTCAGGCTCATTGTTCAGTGCTGCTTTGTGCCTCACTGGGGTCTCTTTGTGTGGCCCTACACTAATACACTCTTATTACACACAGCAGCTAAAGCCTGACTCGTCTACGCCTCCTCTCCCACTAAACCATAAAGGCCTGGCCTGACCTGACACTGCGTCTCCATCACGCTCTCCTCTCTCTCTCCCAGTCCATCTCTCTAACTCTCTCTAAGAGGGGCTAATCCTTGAATAAGACAACAGGAAGGATGGAAGCGGCAGAACAACTTGACCATCAACCATCCTCATCCCTTCCACAATAAGTCATCCTCATCCCTTCCACAATAAGTCATCCTCATCCACAACACCAGAGTCCTTCTTGTTCTTCTGTCCCCTAACAGGAAGGGTAGTATTTGGAGGGGTGTGGTCAGGAGGAGGATGAGCAGGCGGATTACCCGACTGAGAAAATCACCTACTTCCTGGTTTGAAAGGAGTGTAATTACCATTTTAACCCTGTAACGCTCACCGGCTCCTTGGCAACTGACACAACCAACATGCCATATTGAGCAGGGAGTTGCCGGAGATCTCACAATATTATATATCACATTTGAGGTAATTAGATTGTGCAGTAGACAGCGCCTTCGAAAACTATTCTGACCACTTTACTTTCTACACATTATGTTTTGTCATAGACTAATAATAATGTATTATAAACACAAAGACATAAACAGACTGGTCCTGAAGCAGACTGGTCCATTGATCTTTTCCTCAATCCTGACCAGTCTACAAGTCCCTGTCACTGAGAAGCATTCCCATAGCATGATGCTCACACCACCATGCTGAAACATAGGGATGGTATTAAGCAGGTGATAAGTGGTACCTTGTTTTAAGACATAGCACTTGGCATTCAGGCCTAGTGCGATTCTGGTCACATTAGACAAGAGCATCTTTCTTGTCATGTTGTCAGAGTCCTTCAGATGGCATGTCATATGCCTTTTTATTCAGGAGTGGCTTTAATCTGGCTACTCTAGCATAAAGGCCTGAAATGTCCATGTGTCCAAATATGTAAAAATAAAAACAACGGTGAACCTTCCAAAGGGGAATTTGCTTTTTCACATTTACTACCTTTATTCGTACAGGGAAATCCGGGGATCTATGTATATTTTGTAGGTGAGCCCTGTATTACATCAATCAACAGAAAATATGAAATTAAAATGTAATATATATATAAATATATATATACACATTAAGAGCAACCGCATGACGATATGTACATGAGGTTTTTCAGTTTTTCATAAATTTAAATAATTAACACAAGAAAATCTGGATAAAATGAAGGGATCTGAATACTTTTCAAAGCACAGTAGGTACTGAAAAAATTTATTACAAGCCAATGTTCACATTCCCCAGAATGTCTGCTGCAGAGGGACAAGGCAGTCAGTAAAAAACAACATATAAAAAGATACAAAAGTGCAGAGTAACACTTGACTATTTAAAAAGGAGGGACAGCCAGCTATGAAGAGGGAACAGTTGTTCTGACACCGGTATTGCCAGTGGCGCCCAGACACCGATTCGTAGCGGGGAGACACCCTGGCACTGAGGCAGTTAATTGACCTAATCACCCAGACTGGTTTGGGCCCACGCCTGCCACACTTCAAAAGGCTGTGTGAGGAACAGCAAGCCGGGCCACGAGACCCCCATTCCTCCAGGTCCAAGCCCAGCTCGGTTCCCCCGTTCTCCAGATGTGCCACGTGTTACTGTGTTGGTGCTGCTGGAGACCAGATGCTGCTAGACAACAAGCCCCCCCCCACACTGCTCTGGTTGGCCAAGTCCACGAGGGAATGTGATGGGGACAGTATCAACCTCTGCTGTGACGTGGCGGTTTTCAGTGAGCCAGGCTGAGAGATGCTATGGGGGGAAATGTCTTCTTGAGAACCGGCCAGGTGCCTTGGCAAAGAAACCCTGGCCGTTTGTACCCCAAAATGCAATTCCATCCATGTATGCTTTAGGCTACTTCTGTCGAGTATTTATAATGATGAACGCATGTTTATTTGGGGCAATTCCAAGCTAATGCCAACCTGGGCATCCAAAATTGTATTCAGTCATTTCCAAGCTGAGACCGTATATCTTTTGAAACTCTTAGGGCCAGTTTCACAAAGACAGATTAAGACTAGTCCAGGAATAAAAACATCAAGCTCAATGGAGTTTTGTGTTGAATTTCTGTACACATTTTTCTAGACTAGGCCTAAACCGGCCCATTGAGTAGTGCATACTTGGCCTACATTATTAATTTGTGAATCTCATTGCCCATTACATATTTTAACATCTCTAATGGCTGCAGATGTGATGGATAATAATGAAACATCTTGTATTACACATCTTTAAAAGAAAGAAGAAAAGGTTGATATCTTGAAGATCCTATATTTATCTAATGTTCTGCTAAGATCTATGCTCAAACGCATTTGTACATCTGAAAGTAAAATCTTTAGTTTCACTGACTCCAAGTATTTACAGTAAAGATCTCAATAGATGTTCAAAACACAATTTCCATTTAACTGATCACGATTCATTCAGACGTACACCATTTAAAGCTAAATAAAGGCTGTGTGTTTTATGGGTGTGGTTCTTGGTCTAGTAAACGTATCGTAATTATGCAATCAGAAATAACTATGCCACACGTTGACCTTTTAAAACCATTACAAATTCCCACAAATGTGACAATCTATTTTGATAGTAAATTAATAATGGAAATGGTCATTGTTGGATTTGTCCAAGCCTTATTTTTGGAATGGCAATACGCGTTTTGCCCTGAGACTTTAACAAACTTGCCGACATTTACTAAAATATTGAGCCTCTCCAATCAATGTTATCCATTTAATGTAATATCCATAACACTTCTACTTAGGTTAATTTCTCCAAAAGGTCAGCCCTTTTTTCCAGTGTTCCCTCCCCCTTCCCTCACAAGGGGTAATAGAGAGAGAAACACATTGTAAGTATAATATATAAACATATAAAAATCAAGTCGAGTTTGCTGATCCATTCTCTCAGGCATTATCCATAATGAAAAGAATGACAATAATAAAAATCCTTCGCAATGGTATGTAAGCTGTCTCTCAACGTCAAGGAGTACAAAAATAAAACACTTCCTCTTAAAACCGTCACTGCATAATTCTGGGGAAAATGTCCCACAACAGCATAACAAAACAAGAGCCCTGCGGGTAATGAGAACCCAGCTACGTTACAGACGCCTCCGACGCCACGGTGACATAACCTTGTGCTCAGGAACAACACAGACGATGGAGGAACACGGTCCTATTTCTGTTTACCATTGCCCCTACCCAATGCACCCGCCCCATACAGCCACTCCCCTGGGTCTATCCTCCATCCCATCCCTACCCTGAGGCCGGCCAACTCCATACTCTATCGCCCCCCCCCCACAACACACAGCCGTCTCCCAGATGCTGGGACAATGCAGCAGTGTGCCTGGCCCTAAGGTGTGGGAGGGCAGTGGGGCTCCAGGCCTCTCAACAATGCAAAAGGGCTCCTCGTTGGTTTGAAGGATTCCTGGGAATAATTCTCGCTCTTTCTCTCTCCACTCCCCTGTACTGCTCCCCCCACCCCCCCAAAGCCAATACACCATTTTACAGGGTGCAGTCTGTGTCTGTAGACAAGACGGGAGGAGCCCTCTCCTAGGGCGAAACCACATGCTCCTCCCCAACGGTGGGCTATATGGCTATGCTGTAAAGAAACCCATCGTACCAGGGGCATTCAGCCCCAACCAGACATTCAGCCCCAGCTAGGTCAGTTCTGAGTCCTTGCTATAGCAATGCTAATGAACTTGGTTAGCCAGGCAGCTGGGCCACACTTCGGTCTGGAATTAGGAGAATGAACTGACGAGTTGCCAAAATGCAGTTCACACAGTATTGATATTAAACAGCAGTAGGGCACTATATATGAGTGAAAACTTCACCCATATATTTAACATTGACATTAATAACCACAGAGAAATCCTTTACATTTATACCGATTCTTAACACACATCCTAACACGCTTAGAAATTAAATGAGGTTGCATGGCGCTGCCTTTCCTGTCTCACTATGCCACCTCTAACCTCTAAACCCATGCTAGGGTCTGTCCACCCCTAAACTCTGAACCCATGCTAGGGTCTGTCCACTCTTAACCTCTAAACCCATGCTAGGGTTTGTCCAGCCCTAACCACTAAACCCATGCTAGGGACTGTCTACCCCTAACCTCTAAAACCATGCTAGAGTCTGTGCACCCCTAACCACTTAACCCATGCTAGGGACTATCTACCCCTAACCACTAAACTCATGCTAGGGTCTGTCCAGCCCTAACCACTAAACCCATGCTAGGGTCTGTCCACCCTTAACCTCTAAACCCATGCTAGGGTTTGTCCAGCCCTAACCACTAAACCCATGCTAGGGACTGTCTACCCCTAACCTCTAAACCCATGCTAGAGTCTGTGCACCCCTAACCACTTAACCCATGCTAGGGACTATCTACCCCTAACCACTAAACCCATGCTAGGGTCTGTCCAGCCCTAACCACTAAACCCATGCTAGGGTCTGTCCAGCCCTAACCACTTAACCCATGCTAGGGTCTGGTTGCCAATGATTGCTGGTTGCTAGGGATGACTATGTCTCTAATCCCCCCTCCCACAGCCTCCCTCCCTAATTAGTGATGTGTACCAGTAAATGGATCCCTTCACTTTAAGTCATTCTGATAAGTGACTGTGAGTATCGGACGGAAGGAACTAACCGTGGTTGTCCAAGAAGTGGGATCCAATCTTCTTGCATTTCACTCACAAATTAGAGTCAAATTATAGCTGCATGCTCTTAATTCTTCTGACAGCCTGAATCCAAGTCAGGATAAGAGTTGATAGGCTGGACGTCAATGTGTTAACTGGGATGTGTAGTTTTTCCTTCTCTTTAACACGGTTTAAAATCTCTGTAGACTCAACAACACTGGATAGGATATTGCCATTTTTAGGTAGTTTTTGTAAACACAAGTGAAAGACTTTATGTCGTTCGTAAGGGGGTTCAAATATACTATGACAATTCTGCCCTAATCAAAATATGCCCTCTATTTACATGCAGTCATATGCACAGCTCCTTTTTGCATGATTAATTTTACCCAGTAGGCTGATCATTATTTGATAAAAAGCAGGATTGGCGATGGTCTTTCAAGGTGGCATATTTGGTTTCAGTCTTCCCCTACACATGCTTTGACAATGCACGCAATACAATTTAATGATGAGCAATATGATAACCTATCAATCCATAAATGTATAGGGAGATACAGTCAAATGGGACCATGACAGTCCACCTCTTGCACACATTCAAACCTATTGTAACCTGTTCGCAGAAAGAAATGTATGTGAGGCCGGTATGGAGAGAACAGATGGGTAACTAGCTGTCAAGCTGCTGGGATTTGATTTACCTCTCCTGTCCAACCTAGCCTGTGACACACCATCTATGGATTTTGGGGAGTCATCTAGCACAATGACTCTAATTTATCAACCCAAAGGGGAGGAGGGAAGATATGCGCCAGAGGTCACTGTGTTATCCACCGTGAGAGAGCAAATTTAGATGCAAAGCAGAACAGAAGAAGGGGTTGGAGAGGCAGGGGTGCGGTCCCCCAAAGGCTGTTAGGGTCAAGCCCTTGCCATTGTGTGACCTCTGGCTAGCAATCAACTAAGGTAGTTGCTGGGGGCAACAAAGGCGTTTGTTTAATGGTTACACGGCGCATTACTCTAGCATAGAAAGCCAAATGTTAACGGTAGTTAGCTTAGTATGTACTGTCCTTGGGGCGATGAAAATGTAAAATAACAAGCTAAGCTAGCTAGCCACCAATGTGACTCTCATTACTTTTACTGTAATATCAGGCTAATTTAATGGGAGTCATGCGCTATATGTAGATTCAAACTCGAACTAGCCGGATAGGTTTAGCTAACTACAGTTAGCTAATTGGATTCTGAAGTAATATTAATATTAAACATATTTTAATAACGTAAAACGTTAGCAATGTCACAATTAAGCACATTTTAATGACGCAAGATGTAACCGTTTAAGTTGACATGCTAGCATTCGTTAAGTATCAAACAGTCAGTTTTGATAATAACAATTTGTATTACAAAGCTAACAGGCTAACGTAAGCTAACTAGGAAACCAGCTAGCAAGTCTCTCGCGGGGAAATGCAACTGCCAGGGAACTAGCAAAGCTAGTAGTTTCTTTCTAGTCAGCTGTGCGTAAAACAGAATATAAACAACCAAATAGTTAGCAAACTTATCTAAGGCAGCAACTTGGTTAGTGTATGTATATACACTTACATTCTCAGATACTATTGGCGGACTTACAGAATCAAAACAAAAATATAAATAACGCGGTTGACACTTTACCTGCTTGGTCGGGTCATTTCTCCCGTGCTCCGAAGACAGGTGATGTCTCAGAAGCAAGGCCCTCTTGTAATTTCGACTGCCTCTGACCAGTTCGTCGTTGTTTTTAGTTGCAATGTTATGACACCAAGAGCAAGACATAATTCCCGTCTCTTGGGAAAATTTTAGCCATGGAAACTCTTGTAGCCATGAAGCTTGGAACAGCGAATGTTTCGGGAGCAGCGTCTGCGGTTTCATTTCTACCCAAGATTTCCTGGCAGCACCAGTTTCCTGCTCCCCGTCTCCCCCGCTCCCCGCTTTGCCTCTGTCGTCCTCTGATCCCGTGCCACCACTGCCCAAGCCAGTACCGTCTTCGCTGTTCAGGCCGTTACCTGCTGTCCAGCTACTCCCTTCCCTCGACTCGTCTTTTCCGACAGTAACTGCCACCCAACCGACACGATTCTCTCCGTTCCCCGCTGCCCAATTGCCCCCTTCCGGGTCCTCTTCCTCCTCAGCCTCTGGTTCAGTGCTATCGCTGATAGACCCCCCACCTTCCATTCTCCCTTGCGATGGTCTTTTTGCTCCCAGATCCCTCTCCTCCTCTTGATCTGGCCTGTTCCCGTTCAAATGTCGGTCTTGACAGGCTTGGGCCTCCCAGCTGTTAATGTTGCCACCACCGACACCACTGGAGCCGGTTACGGCTAATCCACCTCCTCGGAACGCAAGCGACCTGCGGTTTCTCTCTCCGGACATTTTTCTTAATATATATAATCTACCACTTTCTTACTAATATTTCTAACTACTTATTTCGATTTATTTAACGATTCTATGTTACGGGTACAAAATAAAATGTCTGGTTGTCGTTTTTGCGCTTTGGCCTCCTGGTGAGAGTATGTAGGTTATGCGGAAATAAATAAAGCTTTTAAACGCATAATGAATTTCAGGGTTCTAGCTGCGTCCGCGCAGGCCCTGCAGAGGTCGAATGGCAACGACTTTCCCCATAATGCACTTCGACTAGAGAAAGGGGGGTAGTGGGGGCTCATTTAAAGGAAGAAGGGGGTGCTGTTAACAGCAAGGGGTCTTTTGTGTGAGTGGTTGCACCCATTATCCGCGTGTTTTTCATCTTAGGTTTTGCTTGTCTTCAACCAATAAATCATTGTAGTCATTCAGACCTCCTGCCAAGCGGGGTGACAGTCTTCTTGTATTAACTGCGTTAAATAGATCTATTGCACCTACCGTGTATGTTTTACATTAATTTATATGTATTGGTACAACAAGCTATCATACCCATAGCATATGTGTCGACATAGCTACCAGTTGAATTATTAACATTCGAATGTTTTTTTTTACATTCCGACTTTTCCATACTTCCATTTTGTTATTTATAATCATCCTTATGTAATCCATTATGCGTTTTAGCACTATAATAAAATATACAATGTTTGTTCTAATGTTTACTTAATATTTTAAGTAAACTGATTTTGACAAATGTGTTTAAAAGTGTTTAAAAACTAAGCAATATCAGAATTAATGTAATAATGAATTAATTACAATAGAATAACAACATAATTCCTTTGGGGTGAACACAGTCAAACAAGACCGAGTTAAACATGTATTATATTGGAATTGGACTTTATAGGTGAATAAACTAAAACGCACATTTTTATTAATGAGGCCACCTGGACTTATATTAGTGTAATTGTGAGACAACAACGTGGCAGCTGTAGGGGCACATTTTACATCGGCCCTAATCAGTGCTAGTAGAAGAGTGAAATTATTATTGATTACATATCATTTTATTTATTTATTGGATGGGGAGTAGGTGTAAGACTCATGTTTCCCAGGATCATCTTTGAAGAGATATGGCTGTTTGAAGACACTGTTCTAGTGTAAGGTGGTGCTTGGTTTCTCATTTGGGGAAGCACAGAGAAGAGTGGGCATAACTGAAGAAATGGTTGCATGCATGTATTATCTTCAAACCAACTGGGGGAAACAACCTGACAGGAAAGATGCTATCCAACAATGTACAGAAAGGGTGGAAAGCAGGATCTGAAGTCTCACAGTGTCAAATATGGCAGATATACCTAAGACGACGAGAAAACTAGAGGGAAAGTTAGCTTTGGCTGTGCAAAGTGTCTTTAAGACACTATAAAGAGCAGTCTGGAAGCCTAATGGTCAGGGTCAAGAGACAGATGAAATAATTCCCTGCCGTTTGTTATGTCACGTCAGAGGACTCAAACTTTGTTTTCTTAATAGGCACACAGTCACTGGGTAAGTTAAATTAGGAGCAGCTATTGGTCTGAGATGAGTTGATGAGGAATGGGAGGGATCAGAAATGTTCTGGAGAAGTGGATTAGGGGATGAAATTTAAGGGGTAGATTGACGACACTAGTTCCGGAAATGTGTCAGAATAGAGAAAACATGAACAATGCTAAGGTTGGACACCATGGTGTAATTATATATGAATATGCAATTTTGTAAACATCTTGTGTATGTGGCACCATTGGACACTATGGTGTAATTGTATAGTAATATGCATTTTTGTCAACATCTTCAACAAACATTAAACATATTTACACCACATAATTTTGTAATTAACTTTATACCCATTTCATTATCAAAGAGTATTTGGGCGTATATGTATCCATTCTAGCCCCTAACAATGTAATTTCATGACAGTTTGCTTCTGCTACTTCAGTCCAGCAGGTGGAAGCCTTTCACGATGTACTGAGGTTTCTAACTGACAGCTCGGTTACAGTAGTGACTGGTGTTGCTTGCCTGGTGTTCAGTGTCCTGTTTCAAAGCCAGTTAATTAAGGGCCAAGGCATAGCGTGTGCAAATGAGGGGGATAGAGTGTGACCAATTCTGTTAGTGGTAATAGCATGTGTGTGTAAAGCTCTGTTAGGTGTAAATGGAGAAAGGGAGGCAGGGTCATAAAATATGCACAAAAACAATAAGTGTTTCCACGGCTAAATGTGCTTGTTGTACTACTGACATTATTGTAGTGCTGACAGTTGTTTTTTTATCTAAATGCTGAAATACATTGTGGGTAAGACTTTTTCGATTACATTATTCTCATCATGGCTGTATCCTTGCAGATTCCTTTTAAGGGTTCAATGGAGGTTCTATTAAGTCCCTGTACCCTCAAATTGTTTCATTCCATTTTATGGACAAATGGTCTGGGCAAGGGTGAATATGCAAATTAAGGGCGGAGGGGAGGATAAATTAGAAATGTATCTTAGATTAATTTTAGGCAATACATTTTTAAATTGGTTGCATTTGATTTGTTTCAATTTAAATCAATATATGGTGAATATATGGTGAATGATGGCTGGTGTGTCAGGGCTATAGACAGCCTATGGGTTATGAGTGTCTCATATTAGGAAACATCTACCTATATCTAGTAATTTGGGTTAAACATCCCAAGTAAAACCACAATTTAATCCATACATGTGTTCAGCAACATTTTTTACCACGTGCCTGACTTTGTTTACACTTCTACGTACTCTTTCTGCTGCTTGACGTAACAGAGGACCCCGGATCCCACCCCTTTTGCAAGCTTGCCTAGCAGCATGTAAGCGCACGATATTGCAAGAGCAAAGTGAGGAAACTGTAAGCTTTTGGACCAAAACATTCCAGAAAAATCACAAGTTGTTGGGATGGACGAAGCAGATCAAGGTAATGTTTTGGCAGTATTATGCAGAATTACAGTAATATTACTGACATGTTTTTTTGTGTGAAAACAATGCATAGTTAATTTCTAACCAAAGTTTGCGAGCTAGCGGTATAGGCTAGCTAATTACACATATGCTACCTAACCCAAGAACATAAACTTTACATTTTGTTTTATGCTCATTATGCCTGTAAAGATAATATACCAGAAATTCAGCTTAATCGATGCAATATTGTAAAATGTACAGTATTCTACAATGCTCAAGAAAAATAATACAAATAAGTTTTCATACTGTTTCCCGACTACTTGTTGAATGCTTTTGAAACAGGAATTAAAGTAAAGACGAGAATTAGAACATTTTAATAATATTGTTTAAGGGTTTATTTTTTACACGAATACATTCATGCCTGTTGCTAAGCAGTTATATTTGAGTGAAAATAAGTTTTACCATATGTTTGCTCTTGAAACTCCCACACGCCATACCTCCGGTTAGATGTGTCACATGCTAGATTGTTCTGGTAATTAAAAATCAATAACGTTTTAAAATCCCCCTATAACGGTTAAACTCAACACGTTTGTTCTTTTAAAGGTGTGTGATTATACAATTTGCCTGGTTTAAAACCTCCTGAGACACAGTTGGAAACATGTTGCTAATTTTCTGTTGGTAATATTTATTTGGTTTATATTGTATGTCATCTGTATGGGACGTCAGGACCCAGAACTTCAGAAATGTTGTCTTATACATGGATTGCTTCATACAATCCATGTATAGTAGATATCTCTTTGTAACAATCACACTAACTGTTGCCTCAAAGTTCTGACTCTTCACTGGAACTAACGGGCCTTTTGAAAAACAGCCCCAGACCATTATTCCTCATGCATTCTACAAGGTAACATTTTCCTGGCATCTGCCGCACCCAGATTTGTCCATCATCCTGCCAGATAGGGAAGTGTGATTTAGAACTCCAGTGAACACTTCCCACTGCTCCAGGGTCCAGTGGCAGCAGGGTTTACACCACTCTAGCATACGCTTGGTATTGGCATGAAAACCCATTTTGTGTAATTCCCAACATACTGTTCCTGTTGCTTCCTGAAGGATTTTGGAACTCTTCATGTTCTATGTGCTTCAGCACTCTGCGACCCTGCTCTTTATTTTGCTTGGTCTACCACTACGTGGCTGGGCTGTTTTTGCTCCTAGATGCTTCCAATTCGCAAGTGTGACTTCCAAAGACAGTGCCACATTTAAAGTCACTGATTTCTTCAGTGCAACCCATTGCACTGCTAATGTTTGTCTATGGAGATTTCATGGCTATGTGCTGGATTTTATGCACCTATGAGCAATGGGTGTGGCTGAAACACTTTAACTCAATAATTACTAGGGGTGTTCAGATACTTTTGGTCTTAGTGTATCTTTTGTTTAAGCAGAAGTATTTGGCACATTTAACACATGTAAGTCTTCCCAGAACATCTTTATCTTGTGTCTGTTCTGACAGAATCGACATATCTGGCCATACGTCATGATACTGCCTCAACCTGTCTTTGGAAATTCCTCATGTGAGTTGGTCTCTCAACTATTTTATAAAAATCCTGTCTGCCGTTGGCAATGAGCTACTATGTGCTACAGGAGAAAAATAGAGTCAATGAGCCCTGATGTCCTTTGCAGAGTAGGTAGATGACATTAATATGCTCTAATTGGATGTTTAAAATAGGCAAACCTTCCTGAGAACTCACTGAATGTTCTCAGTAAGTGTTTAACTACAAGGTTGCATCAAATTACTTTCGAGAAAATGCACATACTGTTTTTGAAGACATACTTTTGTCTCGTCCGTGCATTGTCCCAAATTGCAATGAAAGCCATTGTGTAGATCAAGGAATAGAAAGTTTGGTCCCACCCACAAACATGTCACGTCCTTGTAAAGCTCACAGTGTTCTCTTCAAGGAAATGCAGGAACTACTAAGGGTTCATGAATAGTTTTGAAGATAACGTAATAGACAAAAATGAATGGCCAGGTCTCAACCCTAACCTGCAGACAATATCTGCCATGTCAATATTACGTTGCTACATTTGCAAATGTTGGATTTACATGTATGTTATGGTATGGACTTGGCTGAGGTGTTCTGTTGCCTTTGAATTGCGCTGTTGTTGTGTTAATCGTGTTGTTTACAGGACATTTTTTGGAAGCCTAGCAAAACCTTGCATGTTTCTCTGAAAGAAGGAAAACACTTCATGTCTCTACAGGTTTAGCTTTTGTGTTACGCCCACTGCAAGTCTAGGCCGCACCTTGCGCAATAGCAATCCAGGTAGTAGCCTGTTTCACTTGAGCCTCGTCATTTTGAGTCGCAGCATCTATATCAATTTCCGCTTCTGCTCTCTTGTGCTCTCTCCCTTTCTCCCCCTCTCCTACTTCACTGCCTCTTTCTCCTCTCCTGCAAAGCGCCTCTCCGTGCCTCCTCCTCTACCTGCGGGGCTGTGGGCTTACCTCTCACGTCTCACGGCCGCTGGTATGGAGGCCAGCGAGCCGGGTGTTGTTCAAACAGCAGAGTATTGCGTGATGCCAGGGACACTCTTGTTTGGTTGCTCTGCAGGATGGGCTGGCAGATTGGAAGACCTCTGTGACCTGCTTGGCATGTCTTTGATCTGAAATGTTTGTCTGCTGTGCATTGATGTTCAAGTTCCTCTTGTGTGCTCTGTCTGAATGTTCAGAGACCTGTAGCAGAAACACAAATATTGCTGTTGATTGTTGTAGGTTAAACATATGCATATTAGTTGTTTTCAACAATAGCAGACCTCACATTTATTCTAATTTTAATGGCAGACCTTTTAAAATGCCACGGTTTATCAGATCAAATGTACTGAAAATGTATTTCTTTTTACCCAATTTTCTCCAAACTGTAGGCTGCTGTATGTCAGTATATGAATTGGCTTCATTGCTTTCTGGAGTGCAGTGGTTCAAACTTCTCCTTGGGGAAACCACAGCCGGTATTTAAAAACCCTCCTGAGCTAGAACACCTGATTTAACTTGTTTACTAACTCTCAACCTTTGCTAAGTGAATCTGCAGTGCTAGTTCAGGACTGCAGCTCAGATGTGGGACGTCAGGGCTTCCTCAGGAGAGGTAAAAAAAAAAGCCTGCTCTAATTCGTGGGTTGGTTGTTCTCAGGCAGCTGTCCTGGAAACCTTGTGTTGTTAATTTTGCTGTCAGAGCTTCAGGTTGATGCAGTAACCGAGCCAGTATCTTACTGTGCCTTGATCTAGATCTGTAGCCTAAATTACCATATCCCTTTTAGGCCTGAGCTATGATTTTCTGAAGACAATTTGTCCCCTAATATAATATGACAATATAAAGTGTTGTCTCTGTCGTGAGCATTCCAGGATCCATCATTCAAATGTTGTTAAATAAAAAAATCGACAGTTTAATGCCTCAACGTTCTTGTTGGCTGGTGTCGTTGAGAAGAGAATCCTGGTGCATGAAACCGCTCCAGTTCAGCAATCGTACACAGTGAACTAGGGCTGGGTGATTGCTGGTTTTATACACCGTTAGAAACACGTCCAAATGTCATAGATAGATGATATTATTAACTTTTGTAAATCCATACAAAGGGATGTTGGTGTTGTGCCCGCAATGGGAAGATTGTTAACACACATTAGTAAACTTGGTAAAAACAAAACAGTATACATATCTTATTATATAAAACGGTGAACTCTGAAATATTTGGATAGTAACAAATGGCAACAGCGTTTTGCATTTGACATAGCTCAGACTGTAAGCGTTATGATGGATGACCATTTTGTGAAGGCAGACTGCATGGCTAGGTGCTTTTTCTTTTACACCTGGGGCATTATTTGTGTCCATATAGTGTGTTTTAAATATTGCTTTCTTCAGTGATATATTTGATGTGGGGAATGTACTGAAATATAGATTTTTTTCAGAATCTACCTTCTGAACCTGACACCCAGATTTCTTTTTTTTTACCGCAAACATTTAAGCTGAGCACTCCTTTTTATGGAGATTTGTGTCAGCAGAGATGGACCTTAAAATTGTCTAGCGCCACCTTACTAGCATGGTGTGAAAGTGCTGCTATGCTTCGGGGTGTCTCCTGGTATGCCAGAATATGTGAACTCTGACCTACTGCTTTGTTTGTGTAGGCCTTTATTTAGGGCTGAATATCTACTTATTACAGACAATGAAATGCCGTATTGTCAATAAGTTAACGGAAATAGGTTTTAGCTTTTGACAACCGTCTAATTTATTTTATAAATTATTTTTACACTCATTTTTACACACATTAAAGCACCTAATAATCCAGTCTTCTAAAATATAATTTTGTTTTCTGACACAATCCTTTTGTGATGTAGCATGTAGCACAATATACGCATGATTGGATGCTAGGAAATCTTTTAAAATGTCTTGTTTTTCTCGCTAAAGTGACCTAATTTAACATAACAAACGATGTGGGTTATGGCGAGGCTAAGCTAATTCTGTTTTGGACACAGTTGGCATCATTGAGACCTGGTTCTGGTCTCTGTGAGTGAGGCCGTAGCATTCAACCCTTCCATCCGAGGTGACACATCTTCATCTGTAGACGGTTGCCCCCTCTTCTTCAAAAGTAATGTGTTCCTATGTGAAAAATTTAGCTAATTACAATACCTTGCCCTCAGGCCTAGCAGAGCAATAAGAAGTCTGAAATAAGTTTGCTAGTATTGGTGGTTATTTTAGTAGTTAAAGGGTAGGCTAAATAAGCTAGACTCTGCGTTTAAAGGTGTGTAGACCTTTTGTGACAATTGAATGTTAAAATGTCATTTTAACATCAAATTTCATACAGTTGTGTTCCAAATGCCTCAGGAATCCACACTAAGTGTTCAGAACCTGCTATTCAGCACTTCAAACAAATCCTCCCTGTATGACCAATGATCTGCTCGTAACATTAGCAATACTCAAGAACACCCAGAATACTCTTGCATCTTCGCCAAACTTATTGTGACACTACTATTGGTTTAAATTAGATTTAGGACACTTAAGGTTACGCTAACAGTTGTTGAAACTCATTGGGTGATGCAACAACATTAGGCTTCAACTGCCAAGCAGAACTTATTGACAAACCAATTTAGAGAGGCCTTTCTAGAACACTGGTTTTTAAACATTGTATGCTCAAAACCAAAAATTACAAATGTTTTTTTTCTTCTATGACTCAAATTAAAGGGGAATAACAACAAATATCTAGAATTTCATACATAATTTCAACTATTTCTTTCTCTGTATGCACGAGACTCTCACTTGATTTAGTAGAACTTTGAATGACTACCTATGTGAAACACCAATGTTTGGTTTCAGCGGAAAACACAAAATGGAAGAACCCAATGTGATTAATGTCTGTCTTGGATTTTAGATTTTGCCTTTTCTAACATCTCCAAAGACAAAATCTGTAGCCTATTAATAGCATCACAAAAGAATGTTGAAAAGGACTGTTCCACACTCAGCTGTATGGATTTTCTTTTTCTCTCGGATTCAATATGCCTGTGGTATTTTCAGAACCATGGACAGTGGTCCTTCCTCAGAAAGCAAGATTCTGGAACCATCATCTAGCACTTGGGTGGTTTCGCTGGATATGATTATGAATAGAATCGAGGCCATGTGTTTCCTCGTCTCATCATGCTCCAGCAACTCCTTCAGACAAGTCTGAAAGCCAACTGAGACTGCTGGTGACGGCTGACATCCAAGGTTGATGGGGACGACATCACTATGTCACAAACAGCCTGTGTTATTGACCTTTACCTGATGGGCATGGTAACATGCCAGATGGCCTAACAGTGTCGATGCATGAGACATTACGTTGCACATGTAGATGGTAGGAGTGCACATGTAGATGGTAGGAGTGGGGAAAACCAAAGCAGTCTGCGCCAAATGTCTCGCCATTTTCACGGGTTGTCGCCGCTTACCTCTCCAGTGTCAGATGATCATGGATAATTGCAGCTCTGTGGTAGAACTTCATGTTACACCATGTTATATCTGGATGGGGATGCATCGTCACTGCTTGCAGTCGAAACAAACGCCCCCTTGAGAGAGCATTGAGTAGTCATGGAAATGGGTGAACTCAACGTTCCGGTTTGTTTGCACTTTAAGGTGAAGTGGTCAGTGGCCAAATGGAAATGTCAGTGCTTGATAAGTATTACATATATGTATTGAAAAAGTTTGTCTTAAATAACATGTGTCCCAGATCTTCTTTGTACGAGCATTATACAGGGTTAGATGAGAAATAATAACTGTCCCTGACACTGTTTTATCATGCCTCATCGTTTTCAAATAAGAGTCATTTCACCATACCGTGCACCCTGTTACCCCAAAAATGAATCCATGGGGGGATAGATGGGTGAATACACTCCATGCTAGTAATGTAAAGTGTTGCCTTTTCAAATGTCTAGGGTGAAAATGGTGTATTTGTTTTTGTGCTTTTTCCATCAAAACGTTAGGCAGATCTGTGCTGGCCAGTTGCAGGTTAGTCTTACGAGGGCTGAAAAGATTTGTTAATCCTTGCTGTTAATGAACTTGGATGTCCTGATTTTTGACTACACAAGGGCTAGAGACCTAAACTGCCATCCTCTGACCTGGGGGACCCCCCCCCACACTTCTGAAGAGAAGTCCTAGGCCTCTGTGTCTCCACCCTGTCTGGTCCACATCCTGCCCCGGACCAGTCAGTGTCCCATGATTCCAGTTTGGGCCCTCCGCCATGTGACAAAGGAAATAATATACCGCTTGACTCGTTTCTGTGCTGTGGTGTATTAACCACTTAAAGGGACGTATTTTTTGATTAGAACGTTATGTTCACAATCTGCTGGACTGTGGTTAAATGGAAGTCAGGCCACAGACAGCCTCTGTTTAGGGAAGGACAGAAGCGGGAACATGAGGCAATAGAGAAGCACATAATCAAATAACAGTGGAATGCCTTTCTTTGTCAGTTCAACCCCAACTTGCTTTCAACATTATTGTTTCAGGGCGTTCTATGTATAGCTGGCAAGATTCCATTTCTTTTTTTTTTCTCATCATTTCTGTCAGAGGTCTGGTGGCTATCTGCTCTATAAATCATTATCTGGATGAAGCGAAATCCCAAACTTGGATTGAAAAGAGTATTAAATGCAGAAGTGGCATACATACAAAGAATTATAATAAAAAAAAAAAAAAGCCAGTTATTTCTCAATTTCCTGTGATGATAAACTGTTCACTTCTACTCTGTGGTTAGGAAGTGTTTTAAGCCTGTGCCTCTGAACCCATGGGGTGCTTTCCCCTAATGAGTTCTAGCCGACTGGTGCAACGTATTTGCATGCGTTGGAAGCAGGCTGGTTCGTACATCCGCTTGGGTGGCTGTATGCCTCTGTTCCCCGTAATGTCTATTAACTGATGCCTGCAATGGCCCCCAGCCAACAAGGACCAGTCAGAACGACAAACATCCGGGAGCGTCGACGGCAGACTGAGAATGGAGGAGCAGAGGTTGACCTGTCCTTGATACTGTGGCTGTGTGAAACCTGTGTGAATGGACGCACTGTTCTGGCTGCCACTGTGTCACAGCTCGTCTGACAGACTGGACTCCCAGTCCCGTGAAGATGGATCTGAGGCCCTGGTTGTCTTTACTTTGGCCCCCTGAATGATATATTATCGCAGCCCAAATTCAATGTGACAAATTTGCACAAATTTAAATAAATCGTCTGGTGGAAAATACCTTTTACTGCACTGCATTCATGGTGTCTGTTGTCTGCAGGGAACCCATCAACACATGTTTTTCCTAAATCAACAAAGATACACATTGAGCTTATTATGATGGAAAGTCTTTGACATGCCACGTTCCTACAACAATGGCAAGCTCTACCCGGAAGTTTTCTTCCTTACTGCTACTACTCTCCATGCTACATCACAGCTCTGTTTGAACAGCAAGGCTACTACTTTCTCTGTACTACATCACAGCTCTGTTTGAACAGCAAGGCTACTACTTTCTCTGTACTACATCGCAGCTCTGTTTGAACAGCAAGGCTACTACTTTCTCTGTACTACATCGCAGCTCTGTTTGAACAGTGAGGCTACTACTCTCTCCATGCTACATCACAGCTCTGTTTGAACAGCGGGGCTAATACTGTCACTGTACTACATCACAGCTCTGTTTGAACAGTGAGGCTACTACTCTCTCCATGCTACATTACAGCTCTGTTTAAACAGCGAGGCTACTACTCTCTCCATGCTACATCACAGCTCTGTTTGAATGGCTACAGTTCTTTCGGTAGCGAGGCAGATTCGCTCCAAGGATGACAGTCTGAACTGGATTAGCAGCTCACATTAATCTGGGACACTGCAGATTACGCCTGCTTCCATCTCACGGGCCTGCCCTATCTCGACTCCGGGCACGTCACATGCCCGGACAACAAATAGAACCCGTTTTGTCCGAGGATGACAAGATGGATGAGACGGGGGGTGGGCATCAGAGGGAGGAGACTGGGGCAGTTACCAGACCTGGATGTTGGGTTGATCAGCACAGAGGAGCTCCTGCATGCCTTCCGTCCGGGGGGTTTTCCATTAATCAGAAAGCCTCCAGTGGGCCGTACCGGACGCTGTGGGTGAGGCAGGGATCCGCCTCTGACCTTTGGGACTGTTAACAGAGAGGCGTGGCCGCCCAGGGACAGGGCGGGACTGACCGCCTCTGGTGGCGGGGGATCGCCGTGTCAGGGAGAGGTGACTCATTAACACCACAAAAGAGGCGTGGCAACGCTGGCGTCCTGCCCGTCATGTGAGTCCGCAGCAGACTGAAGGACCCAGGCGACAGACGGACGGCTAGGAGGCTAACCCGGGCTAGAGCTGTGCGCTTCGGACCATAACACCCAAACACGCTGACATAAGACACACACACACATACAGACACACATGATTCTACCAGACCCACAGAGGACAATCGGGCCAGTGAGGGAGCTGTGGCATGCGCCCTATCACATGCAGGCAATCAGCTCCTACATCTACGGTGGCTTGTGAGCTGTTTTGGTTGGAGACTGGCAAGCCACATTGCCACCTTACCCGGCCTGGAGCCACTTAACCCGGCCTGGAGCCACTTAACCCAGGAAACGGCCATGGACCCTTTGGAGCAGGAATACAAGTCCCCATTTGACTTTGACCAGGGGGTGAATACCAGATACCTCTATCTGTCTCCCAACTTCAGCGTAACACCGCCAGGCTCACCACAGGGGACTGTCAGAGCCAAAGGTAACCAGAGATTTGAGGGGAGTCACAATGTTGGGGCTATGGCACTGATGGGGGAGAGGGAACGTGTATGTGTGTGGGCTCTGTTTCTGTCACATCCCGGCATGTTGAATCTGATGGGCCTTTCTGTAACCGATGTCAAGACACAGGGCTGTCGTCTTAAATGGGAGTGAGATTTATTTGGTGAATCAGTGACTCCACCCCTTTCAGGGGGAGGGGAGTTCTTAGATTCTAAACTAACAAGCTTCTTGCTGTTGTACTACACAGTGTTTTCAATTTCCAGACGACATGGAAGCCGACTTGATCCCCTGCTAGAATTACTTACACATTTTGATTCGCGGCGTGTTTGGGTAAAATAATATTCAGAATTCTGTTAAACAAATTGTCTCACTACAAACATTCATGCCGAATGCTGCCTTTATTTTGTTACACCTTAGTTTCGTCTTCTGTAGTGCTAAATGAATATCATGGGACCAAACAATTTAAATAAGTTAGTCTATCAATCTGAACAAAGTGGTGGATTGAATTCTAGGCTGTTCATTATGTTGTCATACAGCGCGCTCTGCAACGTGATCAGCAGTGACTGACAACTACTTAGACTGCTGTGGTTTAGTCATCTGCTAGGGGTTAAGCTTTAACACGCCATGGGAAATCATCTATAAAGTATCACAGGAAAAGCCCTTTAAACAAATATTTGTCTGAGAACAACATAGTTACATGACTCTTGTAGGCAATGCAGGCAATCCTTAGTAGTACAGATATCTTAAAGCAATAACCTGTAATAAGCATACACTGGCTTCTGTAATGGAATTACAATGCAAATGACAATAAGGTAATATTGACAAAATAAAGAGTGTTGTGGCTCCTTGTAAGATGTTAATTGATGCTGTCCGGAC
The DNA here is from genome assembly GCA_016801125.1 of Novumbra hubbsi. Lineage (NCBI taxonomy): Eukaryota > Metazoa > Chordata > Actinopteri > Esociformes > Umbridae > Novumbra > Novumbra hubbsi. Next base: position 90,900 of record JACXGK010000709.1, read on the forward strand.
ATTATATGATTACCTTGTGTTTTATAAAGCTTCATTACATGAATTTTGTTTTTACAACGGTGATTACACTTCTTGTCATGCCCTGGCTGCGGGCCCCTGGCCGTTTCAGAGCATGGCCCATGGAGAGGCCTCTAGCCTTCTCCATGCCGCTGTGGGCTCCCCAGTCAGAGCAGCTGCATTCAGTTGACTCTGATTGGGGAGCCTACTTAGGTTAGGGTTTTCACCACACTCTGGGTGGTTTGTTGTTTGTGTTACAAACGCTCACGGTTTGTCTTTGTTTAATTCAGTTTTCAAGTGGATGCGCTACATGTTCTTTGTATTTTGCTTTAGTTCAGTTCTGCTGTTTCCCACAGCACCTTTTCTTTGCATTTACTGTTCGTGTAGTTTGTACCTGTTTGTTTATTGGAGTAAATCACCTTTCATTTATCAAAATATCTGCGTTTGGTTCTGCACCCCACTACAACCGTGACACTTATAACTGTTTAATACTCTACTAAACATCCACACAATGATTTCCTGTAATAATGTCAGTACAGAAAGTGTTGGGGGATAGGGTTTCAAAGCTGGCCTATTAGTTTTAGGAGGATCGGGTTAGGGTTAGAGAACTGGCCTACGTACACTACACAGACCATTTGCTTGATTACATTTAGGCTGTACTGCAACAATGCATCCACGAGCAGTGTGAGAGCAAGATATGAGCTAACCCAACCGGTTTCCAGGTCTGGTACTTCGGAATCCAGTGACCCACATCGACAGTTGGGGTGAGTCTTAGTCTCCCAACCGCAGTGTTCCAGTAGCCCCAACGGTACACATTTTAGTTTGGCCGGTGGTACCGTACAGAACCCCACCACTCCGGGCCATAACCGACACCTGCAGTAGGCTAAGCAGACCGGTTACCGTGTCAGCAGTGTGGAGACTTGACCCCCCCCCCCCACACAGCCTCACCTAGAGGAGATGGCGTGAGGACGACGAGAGCCACAGAGGTCAGGAGGGAAATTATATTAAATATGTGTCGAGTATTTTAATTAGCACAGGTCTACATGCAAGTCATGGCTTGGAAATAGAATGATTTATTTCTTCGATCAACGCTACGTTGAACCACAATGAAGAGCATGCCTTTGCTTGTCCAAAACAATTCCCCTTGAGACCAGTCCTCTGTGTTCCTGCGTTGTCTTGCCTGGTGTGTCAAACTACGCCGCATGTTCACACTTCCAATTAGACCGTGAAATCCTTCATTTACGGACCCGGAAAAAGTGGAGGACCATTAACACAAACCTAACACCTGTAGGATGCTTATGTGGTCTGAAGATAGAAAATCGGGACTGGGTTTTAGGTGGCATTTGTTCTTCTGTTTACTTCCATTACCCGTTTCGATTCCTTTGGACGGCCAGTACCTAAATGTAGTCGCTGTGTTATTGTAGTCGCTGTGGGTCTGTTAAATGTAGCGGCAGGCTTGGAAAAAGAGAGTCTGCAATTGAGCACCATGGAAAACAATGTAATCTTTAGTCAGATAAGTCACTGTTTTTTAAAGTACCTTTTCATGTAATAGCAAACAAAAGAGAGTAATATCAGCCGTTAATGAATGCGAACTGTTACCACAGAATACAGTCAGCTAACCCTCCTAATATGAACCCATGCTTTACAATGAACGGCGGAACGCCACATGTTTGTTGACAACTTAGTTCTGAACACTCATCTTTCTCCCCCGCTGTCCAATCTTCAGGCTTCATCGAGAAAGTTCTTCTGTTTGTCGGTCTTTTTCCCTCCAGGATGTGGCCTTGACTGACTGGCCTGTGCGACGCTCACTGTCACACATTCAATTGTTAGTGGGAACGCACAATGTTTGCCCAGACATCTGCCATTGAGCAAATGTCCATCTTCAAAGGCTTCTCTAAATCCAGATCTTTCCTCAACTCCCATCATTCTTCTGTCTTGACTGTTTTGTAACCTCCCCCAGGCGGAGGGATACCACCCCAGTTCACAGCTAATGGTTACATGGGGTCACACTAACTGTCCAGTCATGATCGGAAAACCTTTTTAGCGTGTGAACATCTTGCTCACTTCCAGGTGCTGTTAGGGCGGAGTCAGTCCCCGAGGTGGGGGAGGATGCTGTGACATCAGTGTCTCCATCTGTCCCCACCATGACCGAGGAAGAACAGGAGGAGCTACGAGAGCAGCTACTCAAGGTAACCTCAGTTCATACTTGTTGAGTTTCTGCCAGAACTACTGCCAAGACTTTGGCTTAGTGGGCTAGGGTGTTCTTCTGGCAAATATTAATTCCAGGATCACACTACAGACTCTGCAAAGGCCCAGTATTTTTCTCCCAGAACCTCCAAACTCTTCTTCAGAACTTGGTTTGTCCGTCTTTTCTCAGGTGGAGGAGGAGATTATGACCCTATCTCAGGTGCTGGCAGCTAAGGAGAGACATATGGCTGATATCAAGAGGAAGCTGGGCATCACTCCACTCAACGAGCTCAAACAGAATATCAGCAAGAGCTGGCAGGAGGTCACCACCTCTACGGCGTATGTGACCTCTGTCTGTCATCCACCTGTCTACCATACCTCTGTCTGTCATCCACCTGTCTACCATACCTCTGTCTGTCATCCACC
>JACXGK010000710.1:0-82651 GCA_016801125.1 Novumbra hubbsi
CCAAGGATCCACAGGCTGGGGCAGGTAGAGACACCTTGGCTCACCAAGGATCCACAGGCAGGGGCAGGTAGAGACACCTTGGCTCACCAAGGATCCACAGGCAGGGGCAGGTAGAGACACCTTGGCTCACCAAGGATCCACAGGCAGGGGCAGGTAGAGACACCTTGGCTCACCAAGGATCCACAGGCAGGGGCAGGTAGAGACACCTTGGCTCACCAATGATCCAAGAAGACAAGATCACAGAAGGCACCCTATCCTGACTCCTCCATCAATGTCTGGTTTGGGTCTGTGTCTACCTACTGCAGTAATAAACTGCAACACATTGTATGGTTCCCGTAAAGGGCAGCGGGCTGCCCCCTGTCGTTTACCTAAGTCCTACACGACACTAGGCTAGAAATAGTGCAGGCAAGATTATTGCTGACGGTTCCCTCCCCAGTTACCCACTGTTCCTGATCAGGCAGAGTGCAGCCTGACAGTTCAGGTCAATCATGACCAAAAAAATCCTACCACTTGAACAGTTTATTTCCTGGTGTAGTGGTCCTCAGTAATCGGCACAAGCACATTGCCAGAAATCGAAAAAAGAAGGTGCAGAAGAGGAGTCAAGTGAGACGCCTACTTTTTCTACAAAGATAGTCATGGGTAAAGTTTAAACTTTAACCTCATGGACCAAAACATTTATTTATATTTTGGATTTCACAAACCTGAGAAAACGCGCTCAACCGTAGAAGTTGATGTCAAAACGTACACAGGACAGTTGTTGGTCAGCGTTGTGACCACTGGGTTGTGACGTAACGTTTGAACAGACAGAAAACCCCAGAGACGTTTTAAGTGAAAAGATGGCCGACTAAGAGTCAACCAGAGTTTAACATTGCGTTGCTCTTCGCTCAATTTGCTTCCCACGACTTGATAAAACACAACATCTACCTTGTGTATTCTGAATTGTTGTTATTCTACTAAAAGTACTATAGTCACATATAATGTATCATATTTCCAAATGAACTATTATGTATCCAGAAGTAACATATTTCTAGTGTAGGCTACATTTTCAAGGTACAAAAACTGGTTGGCCATGACCGCACAGGAAGAAGAAACTTCCGCTTTGAATCGAGGAAAGATGCGACCTGGAAAACATACTAACTCTATTTAAATGCAACTTTAAATGATCGTTTTTAATTTATTTTTGACTATGTGGGTACAAACGACATGCTTGATTTGCTAGGTAGCTAAGGAAAGTAAACAAGCGATGCGACAGCGTTCTAGTCCGAGACAAAGGGAGAGTCAGCGTCTTTCACAAAACTAGTGCTGCCAACTGTGCGGGCCTTCATTGACTACATCGCTAACGTACTAATACGTTCATTTGCCTGGCTAGCCTGTTTACATTGTTTAAAATTATCTTTGCACATTTTATTTTTCCTTACTCATGACTTTGGAAGTCAGTATTTGACGAGGTTAACACGAAAATGTCCGCAAACTTGAGTCCTCCAAATACTGCTTTAATAGCAGAACTGTCTTTTTCCTTTCAAGATGAATTGACTTCTACTATTCAAAATGCATTAGGAGTTGCAGTGGAGATCGCGGTGGTTGAGGTTACAAAATTGGTCGGACAAGTTTTAAGGGACGTGAGGGATCAAATGCACGAGACTCTGCGGGACAACAAGTCCCTAAAGTATCGCTTGCAAGCAGCCGAACTTGAATTAAGTGCTGCGCGAGGAGAGGAACGTCAAGTACAATCAATAATAGGATACCAAGCCAGTACTAATAGCAGAATCCAACAAGTTCATCACCAGCTGAATTCTCTAAACGTCTCACAGACGACAATTGACTCCGGAAGAGAAGCGCAAGGAGTTGAATCCAATCAGTCTCTTGGTACAAAAAATGTTGAAGATCGTTTTATAGGATTTGAATCAGACGTTTCTGATAACAATGCATATCTTAACGAATCATTTTGTGAAATCCGTGAGGATGGTCGTGTCTGCACTCAAGACATTAAACCAGATTTATTAGTTGAGTCTACTGTAAGTCAAGGAGATAAAGCTGGTAAGTTGGATTGTTATTTACGACTGTTGTACATTTATGTTCATGTCAAATGTTATTTAACCTATAGGTTCAATAAAGCCATGAGTCATGGCCTCAATATAATTATTTATTTACAGGGACTAAAGAGGAGGGTCTCTCAAAGATGTACCCAGACAACCAGGATGGTGCTGAACATTTCAGTAGAGTGTGCACAGAGCCACTGACAGGACATGATTCATCAAGGGACCATGCTGATGTCCATCCCTTCCCAGAAGCTACCACAAAGGATGCAGAGGTGAAATGTCTAGTTGAGGTGAAGGTAGAGTCTGCAGACCTGAGATGCAGTCGAAACTCTGGTCCCCATACAGGAGAAGACAACTACTGTCCAGACAGTCTCTCTTTAGCACAAACAAGACTGCTGGAGGATTGGAGGCCAGAAGCACTGCAGCTCCCACACAATGATCCAGACTCATTCACCCCCTCCACCAGCCACTCTCTATGTAAGTTGATCGCTAACGAGCACTTTCCAGCAATTTCACTTGAGAGTATTTCGTTTTAAACTTGCTTTAAAGAACTAATACAACCCTAGAAATCAACCCCAGTCCATTTGGGAAAGCTGTCAGTATGAAAAAAAAAAAAAGAAACAATTGCTGGATACAATTACGATATTTCGACCTACATTAATATTTGGTTGAAATTCTTTGTTAGATGCCCATATGGTCATTTTTCACAACATGCCAATATTAAGTTCTGTCAGTCTGGAATTAGCAATTTTAGCATTTTCCAAATGAATTCATTGAAATGTGCTTCCTGAGCCACAACCTTGTCCAAAATACTTCCAAACTAAGACTGCTGGTGTTGTCTACCTAAAAGAACCAGGCAGTGTTGTATTCCATGAAGTCATGTTTTGAAATACACCACATGTTGTTTGCTAATGTCTAACTATGAGAAAATAGTGAATGATAGACGTCAAGAAATGGATGTATTACCTATTCTTTTCTATTTTTTGTACTTTCCAGCGGACTCCCCCATCTTCAACCCAGACATGCCCGACCTGGACATCCTATCCTCGTCTTCTGCCACAGGTCATCATGCAGGCTTTGGTAAGCAGCAGCAGTACCCAGCCAGAGACAATGCCGGAGCTTCTACCTCTCACCAGATTTACAGCCCTCAGACCAGCGAAGTGAATAACATGGCTGCAGCGCAGCACGTTTGCAAGATCTGTGGAGAGAAGTTCCATCTGTCTGAAGACCTGCGGCGACATCGCGGTCTCGTCCACCCAAAGGATATGAATAAGCTCCCGAAGCGCAACCTTCACCCTCCCGGCCGGAGTCCCTACCACTGCTCCCTGTGTGGCCGGGACTTCAACCGCATGGAGCATCTGAAGATTCATCAGCGTATTCATACTGGAGAGAGGCCATACGCCTGCACCGTCTGCAACGCACGCTTCCGTCACTCCTGGGCCCTCACAAGACACTTCCGTATTCACACAGGAGAGAAGCCCTACACGTGCACCCTGTGTGACAAGACCTTCCGGAACTCTGGCGGGCTGCGATTTCACCAACGCACTCACTCGATGGGAGGGATAGGTTGATGCGTCTTCATGGGAGATTCATGTTGGAAAGACTGTGACCGTGTAAAGCACTGAGAATATACAGTGAGTGAATGAAAACATTTACTGTAATCTATTAAACCTTACTGTAAATCCTGAAAATAAATGTCTGTCATTTACTGAAATGAACAGAGACATTTCGGGGCAAAGGATGCAGAGTTCTGAGTGGAGCGCAGTTGTGGCACATACAAAGTTGGATTATATTCATCACTGATGGAGCTCAATTTGGGCAGGAGCTTACCAGTGCTGATTACAGGTACCTCAAACCTTTGAATGTTTGAGCTGCTTTTCCTTTTATGGAATATTAGCACAAAGGTATTAAATTGCTCCAGCACCTAAATATAAACCATATCTACACCCAGAATGCCCCACTTATGTTTTTATTTGTGGGGCTTGAAGTATCCAGTAAAACATGACAATCTGTTACCAGTGCATTAAACTCTGCTGGTGTACAATTGCTTATTTTAATGTTATCCTAAGAAGACACAAGGTCATTTACATGTTTCTGTAATAAAACTTGACAAAACAAATGTTGTCCAAACTCTTGCTGGAGGTATTGTCATGCCTAACAGATATACATCGATATAAAAACATGTCAGCGGAACGTGAACCATTAGCAGCATGACTGCCACCTACTGTACTTCTCTGGAGGTTTCTTAAGGATTTAGTTCAAGGGCTTAACTCAATGACTGTATATACACTTACGAGTGTTGGTATATTATGGTTGGATAACTGGTTACTTTAGTTTAGGGCAGGAAAGAGACATATCTTAGCTTCTGAAGGCTGTAGCAGTGATTACCAAGTGGAACTGTACAATCATGGGACTTGAAGGACTCAATAAAACACTGGTACGCCACCGAAAATCACCAATTTACTGTTGTTTGCAAATGCAGCATCATGTCAAAATAGTGTTTTACCTGCTCCAACAAAAGTACGTAAAGCAACCTCGAACGCTCTTAGGTCAGAGTCATGCTGGGTTTTCTGATGCTGTATGCGTAACTGAGTGGTTAGTGGGAAAACCGTAGCATGCATTCAAATGATTTGAACTGGTTGAGAAACACCACACTGTCTAATTTCCTTCAAGCTTCATGAATCAAAGTGCAGCTATGTGGTTTGCAAATGAAATAAAATGTAACTAACCAGCTACAACATCTTGAAGGAAGTGTTCTTAGTTGCATTGTGCCAATGTAATATACTCAGTTAATGGTGTCTTGATGTGGTCGTTGTTCTGTCTCTGTCAGGGCTACAAGCATGGGGAAAGTGGTTCATAAGAATTTGCATCTGGTCAAATTATAACTGGTCAACAGGGCTAAATAGTTTTGATTGAACAAGTTAGTCAAAAGTGTTGTATTGTCGAAACTGCTCCTCTTGTGGGGTGTTCCTGGTCTGCAGTGGTCAGTACCGATCAAAAGAGGTCCAAGGAAGGAAAAGTGGTTAGGGTTAGGGTCGTTGGTGGCCAAGGCTCACTGATGCACGTGGGAAGTGAAGGCTGACCTGTGTGGTCCAATCCAACAGACAAGCTACTGTAGCTATAATTGCTGAAAAAGGTAATGATGGTTCTGATAGAAAGGTGTCAGAACACAAGTGTGTTGCGTACGGGGCTGTGTAGCCGCACGCAGAATGTCCATGCAGACCTTTCCACTGTGAAAAGCGCCTACAATTGGCATGTGTGTTTTAGAACTGGATCACGGAGCAATGCAAGAAGGTGTCCTGGTCTGATGAATCTCCTTTTCTTTTACACCACGTGGTCGCGTGCGTGTGTCAGTCGGCGGCACAACACATGGCACCAGGATGCACTATGGGAAGAAGGCAAGGCAGCGTGATGTTTTGGGCAATGTTCTACTGGGAAACCTTGGGTCCTGCCATTCATGTGGATGTTACTTTGACGTGTACCACCTACCTAAACATTGTTTCAGACCATGTACACCCTTTCCCTGGAGGGACCAAACCACGGAAATTAAATTGAGATTCTCCCAAGGAAATATTAAGCAAGCACAAGACAGCTATTAACATTTCACACAGTGCCTAAATGTTTTAGAGACCTCTTTAGTAACTATCCTTAGGCTGTCCAAAAATAACCCCTAGCCCATACCTACAAGAGTCGCACATTTGGTCATTGAAGACAATTGGTTTGTATACTGGGGTAAATGTCTTTTTATCCATATTTGTTCATTTTGCATGTCAATTTACCTTGCCCGAAGAAAAACAATGCAGAGTAGTTTATATTTCTTTATTTTATGGCCTCACATTCAACAAGAATATTGTAATAAAATACAAAAAATGTCAACTCAGTCACCATAAATATGTTTTACGTAAATGCCTTGACTGTTCTATTCTATTTATTCAAATACTGTATGTAATACAAATGCATTATATAATGCAGTGTTCACCAAACTCGGAGTCATACCTGATTGGAAAATGGGCTAGATTATGGAACTGAAAGAATTGTGTAGGATGGACAAAATAACTAGAACACATGGAAAACGAATGTCAATTTCGAAGTAACTAAATTACAAACGCCGCTACAGAAGTCACATTAGGTTGATTGCCAATTAGCAGTACACAAGTCTGCATTAAAAGAGGTCTGATAATTAGTACTTAGATATTTGAGTTTTCAAAGGTATGTGAGGCCGCTAACAGAATTCTATGGAGGCCAAGTAGTTGATGCCCAAATTCCAGCTGCATTTGTCATAAAAACGGGAAGTTGATTAAATGTTTTAAGGGGAACAGTCTTGAACATCATGACAGCAAATGCCGAACATGGATGAACTGCATTGGCAAAGTGGAGAACAGTGGTCGCAAGTCAAAGCAGACAGACAGGGATTGACAGGCACTTAACATGATTGTTGATCAAAGCCCAAAAGCAAGCCTTGAAAATGATAACAGAATTGAATCAGCACCTCAGTGACCCAGTCTGAACAAAATCTATACATAATGAGAAAAAAATGGTATCTGTTAAGATTTCATAATGTAACAGAAAATATAGAAGTCCAAGGGGGGTATAAACTTTTGAGAGCCAATGTACAAGTGATGGTACAGCTAACTCGTGATCAATCCTGACAAGTATTATGTTTATATTGTGAATTTTTTGTTCATATTATCTTAAAAAACTAAAATCCAGTACCATTGATGCCACGTTGTCTACAGGAAAAGCATTTAGAAGTGGTCTTGAATAGTTTTATTTAAAAGTGTTGCTGTTGTAAGCCTGGTACTTAATAAAAAGTCAGGCTAAGCCATACATTACTGCAAATAGTATTCATTATGTTGAAGTGAAATGGAGCTTGGGATAACCAAGGTTCTTTTCTTGGCATTTTCTTGAAGACACTATTGTAGGCTATCGTAGTACGAACTGAAAATAATGCGACACTGGAATTTGCTGGAGATGGAAAGTTGCGTAATAATTTTTACTAGAAAATATGTAATGCACACTGGCAATTGAAAAAGTAAAACAAAACTATAAAAAATGTTATTCCTAAATATTGCAATAAATCATCATTACCATTGTAAAACAAGAAAAACATGAAAAATGCAGCATAAACAAAAGCTAAAGGTTGATTAGGCACCCAAAGCTACATCATTATGTTGAAATGCTGATCAGGCATCATTCTTCAGAGTACAAGGTGTTAATCCCCACTATTTACTGATGTTTTTGCAAACAAGCTTATATACAGGGACAAACAACTTCCTCCTAAGAAATAAGAATCAGCTCCTGACAACAGTGACACAAAAAGAAATGCACTACATCTCATTCTAATGCCTCACATTTGAATTAAAACAATATTTATTGTTTGATACTGCTGTTAAATCTACTCTAATATATCCCGTTCGCTGGCAAATTAAACCAATGGTAAATTATGGGGTTGTCGGACTTTGTCAAGAGCCACCACAGATCAGTCTTTCACATTAAGTGCTTGATTCCCAGACATAATTATGAATTGAGCGCTTAGCTAAACAAGTTTCTTTGTAGTCCCTCACCAATTTAATCAAGATAAACACTATACACACCAACCAAGGAATACTTTATTCACGTGACCAATCCTTTGTGAATAAGTCTTCCCCAGTACATGCCAGTGTAACAAACTGAAGTCGATGTACAGTTTTAAAGATGCTCATTGTGGCCAGCTGCACGTTCCTTGGCCAAGACATCAATGTGGCTTCTGAAATGATACAACAAAACATGTTAAGCCAACATGTATCATTCTTTGGTACACAATCTGTTTAAAGGACATTTCCCACAAAAACAGAACAACGAAGAAACTAAGACTCACTTTTTCTCTGTGACTCTTTTGGTGGATCCGCAATTCCAGTGGGTCTGAAAACATCTTTTGGCAGAAGGGGCAGGTGGATTCTGGGATTGTCCTCCAAAACCCTGTTCCTAGGTCAGGAGAGACACAGAGTTCTACCTGGGCCTCGTGATGACTCTGTGGGGACTGTTTTAGGTCTGCGTGCCAATCATCACCCGATGACTTCCTATTGCTCCGATGGAATGACCCCACCCCTCTGATACAATTCATTCCAGACACCCACGTTTTGGGATTAGTGAACTTTTGAGAGCGCTGATCCAAGCACACAACCTTACTGCGACCCTCTTTCTTATGGAAGCTGACTTCTGGCTTCACACGGGGTGGGCTGCTCAAATGCAGCTGAAGCTGCTGCGGTTTACTGGATGCCTGTTTTGAGATCAAACACTGCATAGAACCAGGATCGGGTCCGGGGAAGGGGAAGGCAGTGTATTTGTGTAGCCTTTGAGCAGATGCTGAACCATCTCCCGGCCCTGACGGATTCTCCCCCACCACTCTGGGCTGTGCGGTGGTGGATCCAGGTCCCCCTGTCACCCCAATCCCTGGTCTGGCTAACCCTGAGCTCCAGCTCTCCAGAGGCGGCACAGACAACTGTTGGATGCAGTGGTGCAGAGAGGGGTAATCCACATACTTAAATTTGGGAACCCTCTCCTTGGAGGTGACAGGCCTGCGTCCTCCAGAGGGTCTTCCCAGGGCCAGGGGGCAGCCCTCCAGCCAGCTGTCCAGGGGTGGTACACTGAGTTGCTGGATGCACTGGTGTAGTGAAGGGAAGTCCACATACTGGAATCTGGGAACTTTAATGGGCACGTCAGATATCTCCTCCTCTCTCAATTTATGGGTCTTTGTGTCAGGCTCCGTTTTAACCACTAACGGCATGAGGACTGCTTTTGGCTCCCCTGTTCCCCCCGTAGGGTGTCGTGTCCAGTCCTCCATGTATTGGCACTGCAAACACATCAAGCACGACTAAATTCAATTTTCAGTGATACATAGGTTAAACCTGTCAAATATTATAAGAAATCCTTTTAAAATGTATCCAGTGATAAGTTACTGTAAACAGGCATATTAGAGGTAATTCATTATTTATTGGTTTCATAATTAATGTCACCAGTAAACTCGGAGATATCAGGTGCGTCGTTGTACTATACAGGTTGACCTGACCAGTGTGACAAACACGGTAGGCTGACCAGATGTTGACTAAGGTTGAGTCCGGTAAAAGATGCTGTGTGCGTCACCAACCCATGTCAGGAATATAAATAGCATTGCAGGTATGAAGTAAAGAGGAAAGTAGGTCAGACCAAGACTGATCCCACTGCCAAAGGCCCAGAACCAAATATACAGTATGTCACACAGCAGCCCACTCTTTTGGCCTTGCAACAAACGCCAAGCTTGAGCAAAGAAAAACCAGGTCATAAATACAATACTCTTCACCCTGCTCATTGCAATACGTATGGTTAGATTCAAGAAAATGCAAAACGATAAACTTTTCCACCAGTTGATTCCCAATCCAAATATTTGATTTTGTTTCTTAGTTTCAAATACTTTGCTGCCGTCATAATTAGACAAACTACAACAATATCAGCAATAGTGGCGTCCAAGTGGCGTCTAGTTTTATGTTAACTGGCATGGAAACCTACTTCTCGTTTTTATTGAACCTGCTATCCTGACACAGTGTAACTGTGGTCTGGAACTGTGTCGAGCCGTGATGAGGGGCGGGGGAACGCCGTGTTCCACATTCACTCGCTATGCTATGAGGAATTGGGTCACGCACGGTGGCCTACATTTGGAGGGTTTGTTGTCTTCGTTTTTCTTCTGCACATTTATTTGGGCTGCCCCCGCCCTCGTGGGCCAATCAGCGCACAAGTAGCTAGGCTACAGTGAAAAGAATAACACCCTTAAATGAGGTTGCAACAACTACAAAAGCAAACTACAAGGCAGTTTATGTTCACACACTTTCATTTATAAATGGATGAACACGGATCAAGGCATGATACCAACAATGTCGATGAAGCTAGCGAGTTCTAGAAGGCGATTGGTGCAAGCACAAACCATATACATTATATTATACTATAGTACATTCACCAACGAATAGGTGTTTGTAAAAGCAATAGAAAAAAAATGTGGCAAAGACATGCATTTCTTCATCCAAGTTTTACCGTTATCGGTCTTCCTGGAAATCCGTAAGGCGGGTAATGAATCTTGATGCCGAGTCCAGCATTGTGTGCAATTAAATATTGTTACACCATGTGGATCAACCAGTAATCGTTGAGACGTGTCTGCTTTGCAGCAAATCGAATATAAAAAGGCAAGCCTGGATGACTGACTCTTTGAGCGTGGTTGAAGAAAGCTGCAATGAATCTTAGAGAAACTGGAGCTTAATCATTCAATAATAATGACAGCTCACGATAAACAGTTGTTATAAGGTGTCAAATTATTTCTATTCTGGAAGAAACGCTATTGCGACTGCTACCTTGACTGATCGAGTATCAAACCGATCACAGTTTCAGCACATGTAAACCACTCCCACGGAATCCTTATCTATCACACAATGAAAACCAATAACACTGTTCGTGCCAGCTACAGCTGAGTGGGCGGAGCCCTGGTGTTCTACTTCTGGTCAAATTACAGTTCATGGACAATATCACGCATCAACTCATATGATCCTATAAAACAGGATATATCCAGTGTATTACACACATACACATATATGAAAGACTGAAGGGTATGGAATATGGCCATAATACCACAGCATGTTCTCGGACACGACAGAAAGCATTATCCCTGGAATAGCTTTTAACTGCTTTGTTGCTATTATGAAGCAGTTACAAAAAATATGTACATTTGTATGATATCCGCATACATATATATACTGTATGTGTGCCTTGCACAAGTATTCATAACAATTCTGAAACTTGACTGAGTACCTTATGCTACACTGACAATTCGTTTTAAAACTCAAATATTTCCTCTGAGTTTAATAATTTAAGTATTAAAATCAACTTAAATGTTAAAATTATTCTAAGAAAACAAGGCAACCATAAACAGTTTGATGCAGTACTTTTTTAAGGTTTAAATACATTTTCTACTTTTCAAATTTTCTTATCAAATTTACAAAAATGAAATCTGTAAACATCTTGGGTATTTGTATACCAAGGACATTCACTTCACCATCAGCCCATTTGACAGGAAGGGCACATGGAAGTTTAAAGGTTGTATCTTTAATGATCCAATACAGTTCAAACATAATTGGTGTTTGGTCCAGAGAGATTGGAAAAGTTATCTAGGTCCTTAATAAGGCAACACAATTATTCGATTTTGGGATTTGTGAGAAAACTAGTCATCTACACTGCTCAAAAAAATTAAGGGAACACAATCATCAGAGTAAAACACCAAGTAAATTAAACTTCAGGGATATCCATCTGTCCAGTTAGGAACCAAAAGCGATTGTGAATCAGATTGTGAGGAGGAACAGGAGGAGAATTGCCAGAGCCCTGCAAAATGACCTCCATGCGACAGACTCTATCGGGGTGGCATGAGGGCCCAACATCCTCTGGTGGGACCTGTGCTCACAGCTCAGCATTGAGCAGCTCAATTTGCATTCCCCAGTGAACACCAGCATTGTCAGTTTTGCCATTGATGCGCCATTCTCTTCAAAGATGATCAAGTGCAGGTTTACACTCAACACATAACAGAAGTGAAAGAGTCTGGAGACGCCATGGTAAATGTTATGCTGTCTGCAACATCATCCAGCATGACTGGTTTGGCAGTGGGTCAGTGATGGTCTGGGGAGTCATATCCTTGGAGGTTCGTACAGACCTCCATGTGCTTGCCAACGGTACCCTGCTGGTAGGTGAAATCCTCAGACCCATTGTCAGAACGTAGGCTGGTGCAGTGGGCCCAAGGTCCCTACTGGTGCAGAACATTGCTTGGCCACTTGTGGCCATAGTGTGTAGGCAGGTCTTGGATGACAATGGCTTTGATGCCAATGACTTGCCTTTATGTTCCCCAGACCTGAATACAATTGAGAACCTCTGGAATCTTATGTATCTATGCCACAGACTGTCCTCACTGATGCCCTGATCCAGGTTTAGGAGGAGATCCCCCAGGACACCATCTGCCGTCTCATCAGGAGCATGCCCAGACGTTGTCAGGAGTGCATTCAGGCACACAGGTACACACACTACTGAGTCACATTATGAGTTGCCGTGATGAAATTTACAAGTTGGAACAGCCTGTGATTTCAATGACTTGGATTTTCGATGCAAGTTTGAATCCAGCCCTCAATCGGTTGGCAATTTTGGTTTCCATTAACCATTGTTAAATAATTTTGTTCTCAACGAATTACACAATGTACAAATGGTCATTGAGAGTGTCATACACGACGACACTCATTCAATTTGTTTTCATTTTTCATTTCATTCAATTTTTTTACCTTTTAATATTTGATGATTATAATGAATAAATATGGACAATGAACATCCTTGTTTTACACCTCTTGATGGTTTAAAATGTCTGAGATGTATTATTCTACATCTGGTTTTACTTGACCACACCTTCACTCATTGTGTGACAGATACACTAAAATGTAAAAATCAAAGGCCTCTTCCATAATGAAGTTTAGACCAGGTATATTTGCCTTTTCATATTGTTCTAACTCCAGTAATTGACGTATGTTATCGCCAATGTAAAGTGGAGGAAAAAAATATTTGATCCCATGCTGATTTTGTACGTTTGCCCACTGACAAAGAAATGATCAGTCTATAATTTTAAAGGTAGGTTTATTACAGTGAAAGAACAAAATAGGCATTCCAAATAAGATATACATTGAACTGCATTTTACTCAGTGAAATAAGTACTTGATCCCCTATCAATCAGCAAGATGTCTGGCTCCCAGGTGTATTTTATACAGGTAACAAGCTGAGATAATCTCAGTTTGTTATCAATCAGGTTCCAAACACTCCACCATGACCAAGACCAAAGAGCTGTCCAAGAATGTCAGGGACAAGATTGTAGACCTACACAAGGCTGGAATGGCCAACAAGACCATCGCCAAGCAGCTTGGTGAGAAGTTTTCTACAGTTGGTGTGATTATTTGCAAATGGAAGAAACACAAAATAACTGTCAATCTCCCTCGGTCTGGAGTTCCATGCAAGATCTCATCTTGCGGTGTTTCAATGATCATAAGTGCGGTGAGGAATCAACACAGAACTACACAGGAGGATCTTGTCAATGATCTTAAGGCAGCTGGGACCATTGTAACCAAGAAAACAATTGGTAACACACTACGCTGTGGAGGACTGAAATACTGCAGCGCCCGCAAGATCCCCCAGCTCAAGAAAGCACATGTACAGGCCCGTCTGAAGTTTGCCAATGAACATTTGAATGATTCAGAGGAGGACTAGGTAGAAGTGTTGTGGTCAGATGAGAACAAAATGTAGCTCTTTGGCATCAACTCAACTCGCCGTGTTTAGAAAAGGAGGAATGCTGTCTATGATCCTAAGAACACCATCCCCACCATCAAACATGGAGGTGGAAACATTATGCTTTGGGGCTGTTTTTCTGCTAAGGGGACAGGACAACTTCACCGCATCGAAGGGATGCTGGATGGGGCCATGTACGGTCAAATCTTGGGTGAGAACATCCTTCCCTCAGCCAGGGCATTAAAAATGGGTTGTGGATGGGTATTCCAGCATGACAATGACCCAATACACACAGCCAAGGCAACAAAGGAGTGGCTCAAGAAGAAACACATTAAGGCCCTGGAGTGGCCTAGCCAGTCTCTAGACTTTAATCCCATAGAAAATATGTGGAGGGAGCTGAAGGTTTGAGTTGCTAAACATCAGCCTTGAAACCTTTATGACTTGGAGAGGATCTGCAAAGAGGAATGGGACAAAATCCCTTGTGAGATTTGTGTGCAAACCTGATGGCCGACTACAAGATACGTCTGACCTCTGTGATCGCCAACAAGGGTTTTGCCACCAAGAACTAAGTCACCTAAATATTTTTTTCAATGAATAAAATGCAAATCAATTTATATGTTTTTCTGGATTTTGTTGTTGTTATTCTGTCTCTCACTGTTCAAATAGACCTACCATTACAATTATAAACTGATCATTTCATTGTCAGTTGGCAAACTTACAAAATCAGCATGGGATCAAAAAGTTTTTCCTCCACTGTATAGTCCATGGATAAAACATGTCTGCACAGGTCCAATCTTACACGTTCTGTCCTCACATTCTTTCTTTTTTTTCAACCCAGCATCAGACAATGTAGAAGGAGTTTCTCGAAACAATTAATATTATATTACTTTTCTTTTAACTATGTAAATACAGATCTTATTTGTTATAATCAGCTAAGCTATTGCAATTACTACATGCTATACTAATGCCACAGGGGAGTACATTTAGGGTAATTCTTGTATTAAAAACACATGAAGGCCCATGGATTTCTAAATACCTTCTACACATGTTGCTTCTACTTGAAGTTATTTGCGGTTTAGACTATTTTATATACATTGGGATTTTTAGAGCCTATTGTTTTCACTGAAAATCTGCAGAATTCATCAACACTTATGCATGTTCGTTTCCCCTTTGCTCTTTCCTTAAGTTTTTTTCTTCTCACGGGGAAATCATTATTTTCAGATGGAGTCCCTTTGCTCTCTTCTTCTGCTTGTTGTATGTTTTCTGTCACATTAAATACAATTATATTTAAACATCACTAAAATCATTGTTTATTTACACACATGATGAGATCACAGCTCCAGATTTACAATTTAGTCATCATAGTACCAAACACAAAATTTCTATATGTGTTGGATCGATACAGTGCCATTTATTTTTACCAAACACATGTAGTTTGTTCTTTTAATACATATTAGGAATCATGTACAATACATATTGATGTTTCCTCAAATCTCTGCTCTTGATTTGTGAGCAGCTTTGTTTCTCTACATTTTTATAATGCAATTATTTCAAACAATAAAATAAATCATTTAGTTATAGCCAGCAGGCTGCCATGATACTATAAGAAGCAATTCACATAATTAAACTTGTTCCAAAAGCAGGCATTTTATGACTGGTTGGCTTGTTCATTGTTAAAAGTGAAGGCAGTGCTTACATTTGAGACAGGCTGCATTTTCTCACCTTTGACCCCAACCTTATCTATAACTGTTTAAAATGTCAGCTATAACGGTGTGACATCAGAGTTGGGATGTGACCTCCACTCATCAATGAGTCAACTAATCACTTAATTTCTACTTGATCGAACTCTCCTGAGTTTGAGACCTGCCAAGTTTAACATTTCAGCTTATAATATATATATTATATGAAAATGTTTCACAATGGAACATTTATTCAACCCATGGTTCATTTCATGTCTTTGTTGTTAGAAAATGTATATCACTTCATGTTTTAACAAACGTACAGTTCATAAAAAAAATTATGATAAACGGAATACCATAAACGCTTCTATACATACAAATCAGCATTTCTTTTTTATATAAAAAAATACAATGATAGCATGTTTAGTTTTTGAGAGATCATTTTAAGGAGAAACATTGAAATATATTGTAGTGAAGTTAAATTTCTGGGAACCATGTTTTTCCAGTACAATAAAATGAATAATGTATGGGTACAATAAAAACTCTGTAATTGAATGAATTTACATTCATTCAATTACAGAGTTTTAAAAAGTGAAGCAGAACAATATGGGAATAAAAAAGCAGAGAATGTATTGGACCAGTTTCAGCAAAAGCCTACTATCTACCTGTAGAGAAATACACTTCTCCTAAGATTGCTCATTAAGAGAGAACGCTGCACCAAACTGAAATACAGCAGAGCTGATGCATTGCAGTTTGTGCTATATTTTTTAATACACCATACCATGTCACATAGTGGTTTTTGAACACCTTTCACACTTGGGGCTTTGTAAATAAACCTGTCAAAACATCTACATAGCAAGGAGACGGTAGAAATACAGTACATTCATTATCACACTCTTCACACGGTTTATCAAGCCAAAAGTCCATCCCTTCCAGGGTTTGTCCAGCTATCTTCTTATTTCTTAGCGACTTCTTCATCAATATACTCGGTATGGTCTTCATTATATTAGTTATCCCTCCCATTTCCCACACTAATTCTAGTTTTAATAACCCTATTGATACCCACTATTGCTCTGTGCAATAAAGATAATGTGCTAAAGACAGTGTCTCTCCGACTTTGGCTTTTTTGTGCAATGTGTATCAGCACAGTTGACAGGACACGTGGGGTAACGCAATTGAATGTCAGTCAGACACCTTTAACCCGTCCTTCTAATCAACCCGCTCAATTCACCACTCCTCTTGTTTACTCCAAACATTTGGACTGGGCAACACAATCTGTGGGTAGCAATCATATATGTTATCACTTAATGCAATTCATTTTTAAATACCCCCCAAAAAATCAAACACCTTATTTAGATTAGGAAAATTAGGTAACTTTAAATATAGAATTTGATAGGGAAACCGGACATACCTTGCAGGCTACTTATTCCTTGCCTGTCGATCAAGGAATTTCTGTTTTCTATCGGGAGGAATCTCTTCCAAACTTATCCCATGGTTGCTTGCCCTGTGGAGTCAACAACAGATGGATCACTGGCCAGTGCACATCGGGCACTTAAACCACCTCAACCCATGTAAATGTCCTCCAAAAGGCTGCTTACAACCGGGTCTTAAAACTGATCAGACAGTTCAAAAACGGTCAAGTGGACAGGACTAAATGAGGCAACCACCAGGGTGAGACAATGGGTAAAGAAAGTCACCACTCCCATTATAAAGTTCACCTTTTGTTGCTTTACAGACTGAAAATAAAACACAATTAATCTGACTATTTCCAGCACACAGAATCCCCATAATATAATGTTAAAATGAAACAATAAATATTAAAACTATTTGTATATGTGAACACCCCCCTGAGTTAATACCCAACCACGTCCGTGCTTTACTAAGCATGGTGTCCATTGGCTGGAACGGTGTATTGGGTTGTCACCAGGCATATTGTTTTGCATTTTGGTCCACAGCACCTTTTGGAACAACAGTGTGTTTTTTGGCAAAGCTGAAACTATGTTGGCTTTTTGAGTTGTGTTTTTGCCACCCTCCCATAGAGACAGATTTGTGTAGTGTTTGTGATATTGTGGTCACATTAACACACTGACCAGCGTTTTCCATTAAAGCCTGAAGCTCCTTACACATTTTCATTGGCTTCCTGGTAGCCTCTGTGATCAGTCTCGTCCTTATATCCCTTCCATACCTTTCCACAACTTTACCTCAAATATCTTTTACTTACTAAAACACTTTTTAGGCCACATTGGATTTTTGACTTTGAACTACAAAGCAGTGTTTGAAATTGTATTTCTAAGGGGTGGGGAGTGTTCACTTATCCAAATAAAATATTTTACTGTTTCTTTTTTTAACCGTTTCACTTGGATATTGTGGGTTACTTACTGTAAACAAAGATTGTTCAAAGCCTGATGAAATGTTTTCATTTCAGGCAACAAAGCAACATGAGGTGAAAATTTTGAAAGGGTTTAGTGTCTGTGCTTTCTATTTCCAATGTATATTAAAACATTTCACTTGTGCTAGCTTATTGTCTGCAGTCTAGTCAAAGGTAAGGATGAGTTAGAGATTAGTCCCCATAGGAACTGAACCATAACAGGGTCAGACGAGGAGATAATTTAAATAATTTTATTTTTTGTATTCTGGAAATCTTACTTTCAGTAAGTAAGTAGTACTAAATGGGGGACATTATAAGATTTTTCAAAAGATTTTTCAGACCTCTTATGTTGAATATTCACTGACCTAGATGCAAATCTACTGTTTTATGCCTACCCCTGACATAAGGGCTGGGAGAAAGACCAAGCAGGACTGTGACAGTGAAAGTTTAGTTAAGAAAAATGCAAAGCTCAATTTAAACTGAGCAGGAAGCCATATATTGAATCTTACCCTGGTGTAAGATCAGGTGGTATGGGCAGTGGCTTGTCAAACCCAGCTCTCCCAACCAACCAGTAGGTGTTTTCAATTCCCTTCCCCTGAAACAGAAATAGGGAACAATTGTTTGATTGGTAAGCGATGCATTTGTTCAGGGAAACTCTTATACAAATTGTTGGTGCATGGAATTTACAGTTTTTGATGTGTGTGATGTAGATCAGTGTAAATGTGGGGAGAGTAAACCATTGTTAATTCCCCAGTAGTGAGGAACTTGACATGCTATGTTTATGGTAAATGTTAATGGACATTGGGGTTACCTGTAAATGTACGTTATGTTTATGAACAAATGTTAGATTGAGGTGGTCTGAGGTAAAGTTAAGGATAGGGTAAAGGTTAGGATTGGGGTTAGGTTTAGAGCTAGTGGATTAGAATCATGAGGGTAGAAAAGTATCTGTGTGTGCACATACCTTCAGTTCTGTCATGCCCCTGGTGTCTATTTTGTAGCCCATTTTCAGTTCATGCAGGATATCAACTGTGCCTTGGTTGACATGAATTCTGTAAGCTGAGATAGCAAACAATAACGTCCACCACAAAGACAGAATTATTCTTCAAAAATTCAAACACAAAATGTATTAAATATGAAAATGATGACCAATACTCCATATGGCCACATGGTGGGAGTAGATGTGAGATTTGCTGTACTCATGTCAATGACTTAAACAGATACCGAAGGCAGCTACAATTACAGCTGCTATTGTTACCACTCATTAACTCTGTACAGTTATCCTGAAAGCAACTTGTTGCTATGTAAGCATACTGAACATTTTGAAAGATGTGTTTGTTTAAAATATCACAAAATTACCCTAACACAATCCAGGTCTGTTCCAACACTGCTTTTAAACAGATGGTTTGTAAGTAATCCACAAAGTGGGGACACCTGTAGGAATTGGTAGCATCAACTTCCAAGGCAAAATGCACTTCCATTGCTGCAGAACTACTGTAAGTTGTCACAGTTACTACCTAAAATATTACTCGTTCCTTAAAAATACCTCTGAAATATATATAAGCCTATATCATTATTTTTAACCTCTGTCAGTTTACCACTGACCTTTGAAATATTGCAGGTTATTCACTGAACTTGACTTGCTTAAATATCAATAAAAAACTAAAAAATATGACCGGAATTGTACATAAATATCTCAACACATCTATTAAGTTTACATTGCTGTTCCAGAACGTTTATAGTAAACGTGTACGTGAGTCAGGCCTGTTGGTGGATGACATTTACATCAAACCTTACATTTGCCCTCTACTGATCTTTAAGATCTGAGTCTTAAAGGATTAGTTAGGACTGCTCGTTGTAAAGCCTCTTGATGCACCAACAGCCATACACCATGATCAATCCCTAGCGACTTCACAAAAAGCAGTATTTCAGCAGTTTCTCGGGGAAAGAATACAAAGTGAGGTACTCACGCAACCCTGTGGACTCCATCCGAGAAGCCGTATTGACTGTGTCTCCGAACAGACAGTACCGAGGCATTGTCAGGCCAACCACTCCTGCTACCACAGGGCCTTGTAGACACAGACATATGCAAATGATTAACCTACTACTCAGATTAGAAGTCACATTTCCTGATTCAAGTAAGTTCACCAAAAATAATTAAGTATCTATTACATCTCTTTCTGGAAACCCCCCAATGCATGAGATTGAGGTCAATTTAATTACAGAATATACTTTCCACTTTCAACAGATGTCAGACTATTTTCATTTTATGTCAATTGAATTATAACATTTCTATTACAGGCAAATCTAACTCTACATTATGTTAAATTAATTGATTACAATCTACTTTGTTGTTGCAGGGATCTAGCATCCAACTGCTATGGCAGGTGTAGTAAATGATTTATCGAAGTAAATAACCCCTTTTCGGAGCTGGTCATTTTGGGTGATCAAAGTCTTAAAATAACAACCCATACAAACCCACATAAATATATTCAAATATCCATTGTCTGTATTCAAAATACTAACCAATAGAAATGTAATCCTTACCTAGAAAAGACAGGTCCCTTTGAAACAATTCAGAGTTAAGGACAGATCTAATCCTTGGGATATCCCACAGACCATATCCCAAGTTATGGGAACCCGCTGTTTCCCTCAGCTATGAAACTAGGCCTTCAGATCACTCCTCACAATCTTGCGAATACATTTAAGTTCAATGCATTCACGTTATTTTATGTATTTAACATTTGTGGTCTTTACATAAGAATGTGTTTTTTATTATAATGCTATTCTTTCTTTATGACATTTTGTATTTTATTAGCATTTTTTTGTATTGTGCAAAAAGTCAAAGTTGTCACCTCTAGTAAAACCTTAAATATCACTTGGTCAGGTAGAGTAACAAGAAGAAAGCCTTTAGCTGTGGAGACTAATCGGATGACAGGGCTAAGTGGATGACATTTTACAGTTCCAAGAATGTTCCAGACAGGGATCAGGTAAAAATACACTTTTGTTCCAATACTCTGACGTTAATGCTATCGTCCTGAGAATTACAATACTATTTTCTTTAATCAATGTGGGCTACTCATACTCAGTATAATTGCTCAAAGTTAGGATATTTTTATGATGGTAAGGCAAATAACTTTACTATTCCTCTGTTGATTTTGTTGCAAATGCATGAACTGCAGTTTAAAGCATTTGATCTCACGGACCGCTGAAAGCCAAATGATCCCCACTTGACTGAACAAGAACAAACAAAAGGAATGTGGCTAATTGTCAATGTTCTATATTATGAACACAGAGAAAAAGATTTCTAAAAATGGAATAATTCGAAATGAGCAAGTCACCAGAGTGCAGGCCGATACGAATCTTGACCTTGACGTCAGGCATGTGCCTCATCTTGAAGGTTCCAATGCAGTGTAGGATGTCAAGGGACATGTTGGACATCTCAGCCGCATGGCGTCTACCGTTCCGGTTTGGAACACCAGAGGCTACCATGTAGGCATCTCCGATGGTCTCCACCTGAGGAAAAATGTATCCATATTTCCTGTTCCCAAAAGATGGAGCCACTGACACGTACATGCACAATAAGCCACGCATCCTTTTATTTCCAGCATTCGCATTGTACCATTGCATCACTAACACAACACAAGTCCTCTTCCACAGGACGACGTTCCCACCTTGTAGACATCATGCTGCCCAATGATGGCATCAAAGAGTGTGTAGAGGTCATTGAGTAAGTCCACCACTTCAATGGGCTCACTGAGAGCAGAGATGGTGGTGAAGCCCACAATGTCACTGAAGTACAGAGTGACCTCGGAAAAGTGCTCTGGTTTCACAGGCTTGCCCGTCTTCAGGGCCAGGCACACAGACCTATGCAGCCGGATCAGGGAGAAACCGATGGCGATTAGGGTGGATGGATGAAGGTCAGAGGTTTACTAGAAAATAAATGACAAAGTAGTTCTCTCAATCCAGGGATTGGCTAATAGAGGGAGCGCAGTCTGGATGTCCAGCTGCTGGTGAGTTGCGGGACTTACCTGGGCAACATCTGTGCCAGCAGGTTATCCGTTTTCTTTCTCTCCACCTCCAGCTCCTCTGTCCTCTCCCTGATCAGGTCTTCCAGGTTAGTGGAGTACTGCTCCAACATGCGCAGCATGGAGTCTATGATGTTGGTCTTCTTCCCTTTGGTTATACTCTTAAACTGTAGGGCCAACATACCGCATGCAGTTAGGATGAGGTTAACTGGGTTACACAATAGCGACAGCTCACAAGTGAACATTCTAGACATTCTAGATTCAAAATGTTTTGCTTGTGTTACCTTGAGGCAATAATTAAATATACTGCTAGCTTAAGAGTTTTTAGCACGGTGGCCGGGCACACCTGTGAAAGCGTGCACGTGTGTGTGTGTGTTTATTTGTAGCTTGTTTGTGAGTTTGTGTACTGTAATATACCTGCTTGAAGATCTCTTCAAATGTGGGTCTTTTTTCTGGCTCCTCACTCCAGGCCTGTTTCATGACCTGGATCACCTCCAGTGGAGCCGCATCCACAGACACGTGGGGCCGACACAATGGTGGGGGGGATTTCAACTTATTGATGATCTCTGTCAAACACACACACACAAACACACACACATTCTAATTTACTTAATTGCACCCACCATCTAAATGAGTCCCTGATTAGAGGGTTGCAATGAAAAAATTGAGTGGAACTGGCTTCAAGTTCAGGATTTGGCAGTATATCTACAGGCTCTTTAGTGACTCCCCCCCGAAAATACTGCAGTCTTATACACATACTATACAGTCTTATAATTTCCCTTTTCAGATCCCGCCTGCTCAAACTAGCCGTGTATAGTGCGCAGTTTGGCAGGTCTCACCTTTGAGAGGCATGTCCAGCATGCAGAAGGGAGCAGAACGGGAGATGACCTCCTGCATTATAATGGCGAAGCTGTAGACATCACCAAGGAACGTTCCTCTCTGCCTCAGCTTGGAGTCCCGCAGCAGCTCTGGAGCCGTCCACAGTTGATCTGTTGGGGGAGCCGGGGCCGGGACCAAATGGAAAGATTCCATTAGGGGTCAACTGAATGAAAATACCTCACTGGTTAAAAAATCAACCAAGATTTCTGCCCAAGTATAATATATTTATAAAACAAAAGATGTATGTCACAATTAAGGCTAGGCCACAAGTTTCCTTGTGTTGGGTTTTACTGATATGACGCAGCTACATATCTTGATATGTATTGTAAATCATGGTCTTAGTTTCACATTGGGCACATATGGGACAATTTCAAATACAAAAAGGATGCAATGACTTGGTAAATGGGTAACTAATAATGAGGAAGGATGATTTTGTAAATGGTAAGGAGGATGGATGACTTGATAAATGATAAGGAGGATGGATGACTTGGTAAATGATAAGGAGGATGGATGACTTGGTAAATGATAAGGAGGAGGGATGAGTTGGTAAATGATAAGGAGGATGGATGACTTGGTAAATGATAAGGAGGATGGATGACTTTGTAAATAACAATGAAGATGGATGACTTGGTAAATGATAAGGAGTATGGATGACTTGGTAAATGATAAGGAGGAGGGATGAGTTGGTAAATAATAATGAGGATGGATGACTTGGTAAATGATAATGAGGATGGATCACTTGGTAAATGATAAGGAGGATGGATGACTTGGTAAATAATAATGAGGATGGATGACTTGGTAAATGATAATGAGGATGGATCACTTGCTAAAGAAGAGGAGGTTGGATGACTTGGTAAATGATAAGGAGGATGGATGACTTGGTAACCAATAACAATGATCCCTACTAACTTACCCTCAGGCCTGCCATCATGAAACTCAATGTTCTGGGATAATATAATCTCGTTGAGGCCATACTCAGTCACCTTCAGCACAAAGCGTCCGTCCACCACACAGTTTCTGGACTTCAGGCGCCCATGGAGAACACCACGGTGGTGCAGGTATTTCATTCCCTGGGAGGTAGGAACATAAACCATGAGGACCGAAATGTATTCAGGAATGTATCTGAACAAGGGCCATGTTTGCCCTCTCACCCGGATCAGATCCATCAACAGGGACGACTTAAACATCCAGTCAAGGCGCATTTCCTCATTGTTGAGAAGGTCTTCCAAGCTGCCCCTGGTGCAGTGTTCTGTCACAATACCAAATATCCCAGAATCAAAGAACAGGCCAAGGAACAGGTTGAGATTCTCATGCCGCATGTCCCTGAGCTGGGAGAGGTGGAGTGGACAGAGGGTTGGAGGGCTAGGTTAGGACAGTGAAAAACAACAGTGTACACACAGAGCTTCAATACCTTACTGTAATGAATGACTCACTCACCTTGGTGAAAATACACTGAGTGTTATTACTGACACTTGTCACACTGTTTCCATTGGGACATCTTTTCAACCAAACCCAGTCTCCCTAGTGAACACAGAATATTTACATTGGGTGTGTGCACGTCCAGTTACATAACGTATTTGTATGATTTCTTACATGATGAGCATCATATTATATTCTTGGATTGCTTTCTTGGTTCTACATTTGTCTTGCTGTAGTTTGACCACAGTGGTGTGATCTACCTCGAAGACAGCGACGCTGGAACAATCAGGTGTAGAGGCGAAGTAGCTGCGTCCTGACACTGAGTGGCGAGGTGTCTTCACATCCAGCTGGCTCTTCATCATACTGTCTTCATTCAGCTTCTGCTCATAGAGAGTGGCATGATATAGCAAGAGAGAAGTGGTTTTGGAATAGATCAGATATCCATCAAAAATAAATGATTTACATACAAACCTTAACCTACATGACTTAACTTTTATGCCTAAACTTAACCTAGCCTAAATCATATCACTAAACCCAATTGTAAAAATAAATTACATCCTTGTTAAAAACATTGTTTTACAATTGTCAGGCATGGATCACACACACACTCACAAATAAACGTTATGTGTTTTACTCAGAGGTGTAAAATGTGCAGAGTAAATGTTTTCAGCTGCGTTTGGCTTGGTTCACCAGCATATTCC
The DNA here is from genome assembly GCA_016801125.1 of Novumbra hubbsi. Classification (NCBI taxonomy): domain Eukaryota; kingdom Metazoa; phylum Chordata; class Actinopteri; order Esociformes; family Umbridae; genus Novumbra; species Novumbra hubbsi. Next base: position 24,418 of record JACXGK010000710.1, read on the forward strand.
TAATTAAAACCTAACTGACCAGTGAAAGGGAGTTCAGAAGAAACCGCTGATCTTAACTGATCATTAAAATAAAAAAGAGTAAAAATGTGTCGAAAAAGTCAACAAAAAATGTGGTCCCTCTCCTCAGGGACTCCCTCAGTTTTAACGTAGCCCAGAACAGGCACACTTGTTTTATTAATCAGTGGCTTGATGATTAGCTGCCTTATCTAAACAGGTTTCTTAGCTCTAAAATTGACCAAATGAATGCAACAGCTAGGGGTCCTTGAGGAGGTGGGTTGAATACCTCTGGTAGATCACACACATAGACACACATTTGTTCCTTTATCCTTGTGGGTACCTGAAAGAAATCCATGTTCCCTAGCTTTAAACTTTACCGTAGCTGTAACCTAAATAACCTAAAAAAATTTCCAAAATGTAAATTTGATTTTAAATTTAAACTAGCCCTGAAGTCTAACCTGTAATGCCTAGAAGAATCCCAACATTAACACTATGCTCAATTGTTAGACTTTGAAACCTGAACCTAACCCTTGAGCCAGAAATCAACATTTTCCTAGATCTGGCAAAACATCTTGTGGGACCAATTTGTATGGTTTTACTATCAGGTCCCCACATGTAGAAATATACCTGGATCACCCACACACAGTACATAGCCACAGGCCTTTACGGTATCTTGGGCCTTAACCAACCCTTTTGCTGATCTGTGTATTGATGAAGATCAGGTCGTCCAGATTCAAGATTATCTTTAAGGGCACTCCTCCAGATCCTCCGGAGCCCATTTCAGTCCAGCTACCATGTCTGGTCAGACACAAAAGGACAAACCCCTAAACATCCGTATCCACATTAGCAAACAACAGCATGTGTTCAAAGCAGAACACAAATGCAACTTACACACTTTCAGCCTAACTTACGTCCTGAAGTAGAAAGCTCCAGCTCCAACCATCCCACATAGCAGAACCAACAGAAAGAGTCCAGTACCTGCATCCATTCCTAAAGTCAGAGGAGAACAGACGGTGGTACATTGCACACAGTCAGAGCAAAAATAGACAGTTTCACCTGGAAATTGTTACATCACCCACGCCAAGGCTGGACGACCTACCAAAGCTGCAGGTGATGTACGGACTAAACCAGCATCGTGAGTCTTTGCTGGGTGTACTGCCTGCGAAGTGGATGGAGCGGCCATTGTACTTGAGCGCCCCAAAGTTGCCAACAGTGTGGGGGGCCTCCAGAGTGTGTGTCATGTAGAGTTCATCTCCCCCATTCGAGTCCAGGACCGCATAACGAGCCAGCATTCCCAACCCGTCTTCGTCAGATGAGATGCGCTGGTTGAAGCCCTCGAATTCCACCCCTCCATCGCTCTCCAGCAAGGTCTCCCCATCCACCCAGCGACCCGATGCCATGCGACTCTTCTCCACTGCGTAGGCCATGTAGTATATCATGTTGTAGATGGTGCCAAAGAATGGTGACACCTATGCAGGTTGACAAGAACCTGACAATGATTGATCAACTCCTATGGAATCCTACACTGTAGACAGGAAGTAAGGGTATAACACACCCACCCAAAAATAAATGGCACCATCCTGAAAACTACAACATTATCACGATTTATATTTATATTTCATTGGTTTACAAACTTGACAAGACCAAATACATGTAGTTTAGCTGTTCCGAAACTATTACATTGGTACCTGTCTTTTGGTTAAAATGTATTTGTACACACAAACAGCTCTATCAATCCTACAGTATTATTGTATAACCCTGTTTCCAAAAAGGTCTAGACACTGCGTAAAATGCAAATGAAAACTGAATGCAATGATGTGCAAATCATTTATCACTACGTGTAATTGAAATAGTACAAAATATTAAATGTTGAAACTGAGAAATGTTATTTGTTTTTGAAAAAAATGATTTTAATCACATTTTAATTTGATGCCAGCAGCATATTTCAAAAAAATGTAGATGATGAAGATGTAGATGACAAAATCCCCAAACGCAATTTTACGTTGAGAAACATTATTTTTAAATTGTTTCACTATTTGCCTGAGCAGTCTTTCACATAGTGGTGAACCCCTCCCTATCTTCTGAAAGACTCATCCTCTCTGGGATGTTATTTTATATCTAATCATGTTAATGACCTCTTTGCCAATTCACCTGATTAGTTGTGAGATGTTCTAGCAGATTGTATTTTTGCATTACACAACTTTTCCAGTCTTTTGTTTCCCCTGTTCCAGCTTTTTTGAAACATGTTGCAGGCATACAATTCAAAGTGGGCATTTCTTCAAGAAACAATAACATTTCTCAGTTTTAACATGTTATATGTTGTCTTTATTTTCTATTGAATACAGTGTTTAAATGATTTGCACATCATAGCATTCAGTTTTTCTTGACATTTTCACAATGTCCCAATTTTTTGGGAAAATGGGGTGTAGAGGTGTATGCATGCTTAATCAGGAATGTGTGCAAAAATACAAATGTTAGTGTACCAGCTTGCAATGATGCTACCGGAGTAATCAGAACCTTATTAAAAGGTGCTACATACAAGTTTCATCAGACAGCAATCCCATCACTGACTATTATATCACATAGATTAAAAATCTTTCCACAGTAGGTAACTTCGGAAACAACTTTGAAGAGACACGTCAAGTAATACAATTATCCACAGTTATGACAATTATAACAAATTCATATTGGGTATTTACTCCTTCTTGACTGAGGAAAAAAAGGTTTTCAGGTAATGAATTCGTTCCCCCTTTTTCTCAGAATGTTGTGATGTTCAATTAGAAGTTACGACCTGGTTTCCCAACATGCTTAGGGGAGGCAAAGATCAACATATACAGCCGCATAAAACAACTGAGCCAAGCGATTACACCTCTTTTAACGTTGCAATAATAAAGTTTGTTATAGAAAAACATTACAGGACTTAAACTATAGTAAAAGAAGTAGGGGCCAATGACATTTAACGGGGGATAATTTCTGTTTGTCTGAATGACACTAGAGGGTCTTGGAAATACGCTAACATTGTGAACGTAGGTGATCAACATGATGTTATCAAATATACTTTGACAATATCAATGCTGTCATTACTTAGCAAATTCAGTGAAGAATAGCTAGCAATGCATTAGCTAGCTAAAATGCGCTTTAAGCACTAACATCAGCTCCCATTGATGAACCATGGAGTAGAATTCTCAGTTAGTCTCCAGCCTCCGGTTTTAAACAGTATTGTGACGTATGTGCAATCTGTGAACAAAGAGTATAGGAGGACTTTTGACTGTTGCTCCAATCATGAAGCACCTACTCAATAAACTGACTCCTTCGTAAGCCAAGTTTATAATTAAAATTCACAATAAGTGAATTACAACCGGACTAATAATTGCTTTGCCTGGTTATAATCCCTGTTGAATTCCAGAATATATAACTTTTATTAGATTGACGCTGTTGGAAAACAACACTGAGAATTGTGCTGCTCTCCTTTCGTTGAAGCCCCAATGTTTATCCCATCTTACAATGAAGGAGAGGAAGGCCCAGGGAGCGGTGGGTTAAAATGTCTCACCTGCTCTGGGGGAGTGCTGGTGCGGATCTCAAACTTCTCCTGAGCATCTTTGAAGGTCTGATAGAAAGTTTTATTACCAGAATCCATGGTGATGGTGAGCACTCCGTCATAAGCTTTCCTCAGCAAGCTGTCATTGGTCAGGGCGTGAAGGCTTGTTGCTTTGGGCAGCGAGTATGTGAGCGTGTCATAGGGGATGAACACATAGCCGCGATCGATCATGCGCGTGTTGAAGGCAGCGGTTAGGAGCTGATACTGGGTCTCACCACCGATCAGAGCTGAGTGCATGCACATGATGACCACTGCAGTCAGCCCGGGGAGGAGGGTTCCAGAGGAGGCGACGGCACACGGTAGAAGAGGGAGAAGAGATCAATCATTGTGGTCAAGCAGTCCGACACAACGAAACCCGAATCACGTTATGGAACTCTCGCCTTTATCACAAATCCACACAGAAAAAGTAACACCCAAACACATGGACGTGCATACGCACCTCTGACGCGGTCCAGCTCCCTTATCGTTTTCAATGCCTTCGCGGACCCCTCCTTGTCCGACTCTATGGTGATCACAGAGCCGATGGGCAGGCCCAGGGCCCTGAGAGAGGCGGCCAGCTCGTTGCCCGTAGCCTCCCAAAGGTCGTCCTCCGACGTCACAATGACCACGTGGGCCCAGCGGAAGTAGCGCAGGACAGTGTACAGGACCCGGGAGGACAGCGGCAAGGGCCGGTGGAAGGTGGGGTAGTGCCCGTCCTCCATGTTGGGTTTCAGGCAGCCCCAGGACATCAGGGGCTTGTTCCAGTTCTTGGCGAACAGGGCGGCCGACGCGCAGTAGCCCGGGTTGGCCGGGCCGAGGAACGCCGAGCCGTAGCCCTCCAGGGCGGCGAAGCGGGCCAGGGCGCGGGAGGTTTTACAGTCCTCGTTGACCAGGGCATAGTCATACCAGTAGCCTTTCTTAGTGTAGGGGTCGTGGTTGAGGCGCGCAGTGGCCAGCCGGGCGGCCAAGTCGGGGAGCGCTTGGGAGTAAATAGGGTCACACGTCCAGGGCCCAATTATGGCCACGGTGAATGTGGTGCCCCAGGCCGCACAGGGTATATACACAGTAATAAGGAGGGACAACACCAACCAGTCACCCCACCAGCTCCTGGAACGTAGCACCACTGACGACAATACGGGGGTCCCGCTGTCCATTGTGTCTGTATGCTCGGTCCTTCTTTGTCCCCTCCTCTCTCTAACTGAAGGTTCTTGTGTCCATCGTGGGTGGTGGGAGAGGTTGAGGAGAAAACTAGAGTTTCTGTGAGCTGCCATTGTTCCACCAGGCTTTAGAGATTTAAACAGGGATGAGTTGAAACTGATGGAAGAGTTTCTTCCACGTAACACTCTGTAAAGCACTAGCCCCGAGCTGGGACGGTTCCCACTGGACTCCCAGACATCCCTGATTGCATGGAGTATATAAAAAAAACAGTAAGGGAACAAAATAAGACTGATGCATATATAATTTGCTCTCTGAATTGGTTGAGGCAAAACTCCTTGTTGGTAAATAACAATGTCATTAGTGGTTCAGTGTTTATAATAATTGAATGTTACCTTTATACCCATGAATATACATTGTAAAGAACCCAGTTCATGTTTTTGTCTTCGAAAATGGTTTGTACATGGTTTGTACATTTATTATGTAGTTTACATTTTGTACTTTTATATTGCCTTATTTCATGTTTTGTTTAGAGGGGATTTTATTTTGAAAGGGACTCCGATAGGGAGAACATTAACTCTTCTTAATAGTTAGTTAATGTATGTTAACGGTAGGCTATGTTAATTGCGCTAAACTGCATAAGGTGGTAGCTAACATATGTTTTGTGTTTTGTAACCACCTCTTGAACTGTTCCAGCGAGACAACCAACGATCTTTTAAACTAATCAGACTAACATCTTAAATGTTTTACAAGGTTTAAATATAATATTAATGATTTGTATAAATACACTTAATGGGATTCTATGACAACTACAATAACAGATTTCCAAAGGTCCTGTTGTTCATGTACACTATTAAAAATAATCAAGGGAACACTTAAATCACAAATCAGGTCTCAAACTAAATATATTAAAGATCAAAATATTTACTGTCAATTATGTAAGTCCTTATTCTTTATAAAATGGTATTTCATCACAGCAGCTGGTTGTATGACTCAGTAGTGTGTATGGCCCCCACGTGCCCATATGCACCCCCAACAATGTCTGGACATTCTCCTAATAAGACCGGGATGGTGTCCTGGGGGATCTCCTCTCAGGCCTGGATCAGGGCATCACTAATCTCCTGGACAGTTTGTGGCGATGGGCCTGAGGATTTTATCCCGGTACCTAATAGCAGTCAGGGTAACGTTGTCTAGCACATTGAGGTCTGTGTGACCCTCAAAGAATATGCCTCCAGAGACCATCACTGATCCACCACCAACAGTGGTGTTGTGAAAATGTAGTTGTAACTACAAACAGACATTGACAGAATTCTATTTGCAGTGCTTGCTAGCTTCTTTTGCTCTATAAAGTTCAGTTAATGGATGCTGTACATTCATTGTAATTTGCAAAGTAGATTTAGAATTTCCAACAATTTGGTTGACATTGCTTTCACATTGGCTTTGATCTGATGTTAGAGAAGCTCAGTCCTGGTCCATCTGTCTAGTCAGACCAGGGTGCCCTGATAGTTGAAACCATGGCTAAATGAATACCCAGCCCTGTGCCCATGCAGCTTGCATGACAGGCAAGGAGCAATCAGATTAGCTGCTCTGAGTCTGATATAGGTCTGGGCTAATGGCCACAGAGCTGGGTATTAATTCAACCACGCTTGCAACTTTCAGGAGGCTCTAATTCTGGCTCTAATTCTGGCTTCCTTGTCCCTATCGCTTTTCGTTCTCTGAAATCATTTGCTCTCAGTGACCTCATGGTCAGCCTCTCCTTCACCCTGGCAGTCAGTAGCTACTCTTTAATAACTGGATTAAGAAGACCATCCAGAATCTTTGACCTGAACATCACCTTGTAAAAAATGCCGCATTAATGGAACTGTAAAAGTCGCGGTTGGGATTTTAATTTAAATCCAGATCATTCAGGAAGGAGTTTTAGTCGAGGAAAATAAGAATAACACTACGGTCACCACTCTTTGACTCGTGCCCTCTCACATACAAAAGAAAGTGCCAATTTCAAACAAAATGTACACAGACAAACTAATATATGGTTAAGTGTCCACGGAAAATGTATTGTGTCCTACTATCCTCTGAGGTCTGGGCAAGATTGAGCAATATGAAACTGTAGCCCAATTGATACATTATTTTACAATTACTTATTATCATGAGCTGCAGCTGTAGCGAAATGCTAGCACGTAGTAGGTAAGCTACATTATAATTATTCTAAAGCAAATCATGGTAAAAGCTAAGATGCTGCTAAAAGGTTATGTGATAAGTCCAATAAACCAAGAATTCTCCATTAACACGTGTTAGAGGTTTTATATAATTTCCAGTTTCCAAAAAATCCTCAATTTGCTTTTCAAGTACAACTTTGAATCATCCTGGCCTCCAGGTAGTTTACGAGTAAGAGTAACTGAAATGTCTTGAAATTTGCAATGTTTGTTGTATCATATTATATCTATACTGTATAAAAACAAACATTCCAGCAAGTCTTTTGGGGTAAACTAATCACTAATCATACAACTGAAATATATTAATATTAATTGAAATATATTAATATTAATTCCTCTGTAAATCTGAAATTAAAATCTATCTTGGTAAAACTGCAGCAACTGTCATGTTGGAAAACTTATTTTGAGTGATATCATCAGCACCTTTATCAAGAGCACCAAACCGAGAGCCTTTCATCGTGTTCAGACCATCCTAACTTAAAACTCAAATGATTGTTCATCAAATTGTATACATTTGCATAAATAGTTATCCCAATGACGTTTGTCCAACTCAGTAAAGATATTGCAGTAAAGATATTAGCACCTAATCGAATGAATTGAACCTGAAAGTAATTTGTAATAATATTGGGTACAAAAAACTACATAATAGCATAAATGTTTCAAATGTTTTGACATAAAACAAAGAAACCTAAACTAAAACAAAATCTTGAATTAATGGTGTGGCTGACCTGCAGTAGTTTGTCTATAGCAATTCCATACTGATGCTGTCGGTCTTTGAATGGCAAGGATCCAGGTAACAAGCAGACTACATTCAGCAGTAAACCAGGTGCAGTATCTTCAGATAAGAATATAAAAGAAAAAGTAATCCGAGGGGGAAATATCAAAATTGTTTAATTTATCTTCCCTTTCAGTTTTTAGAATCCTCTTGAAAATCCCCCAAATCCACAGGCTTCCGGTAATTTAGTCCAGGTAATTACTGCCTCTGTTTTGGACTGGGACCTGCCCCAAACCTAGGAGGAAGGGACTTGGGGGGACAGGAGAACCACGGTGAGTTTCCCTTAGTCTGGTAAAAGATCTATACACTGATTTGTGAGAGTGAACAGATGATGGGAAAGGAAAGGCTGGGGAGGGCAGGGAAGCTTTGACTTCTCAACCCGCTTTATCTTTTAATCTATAAGTAACAGTGTTGGAGCCTTGAGAATGCAGCTGAAGCTTGGTTGGAGAGCAAAATAGAGAAGCATCAATAAATTCCAATGAAAAAATAAATTAGATTTCAAAATAATGTATCACTTTAACCTTCAACCACTGAAAGCAAAACTGAGAAAAAATAAATCATACTTGTGGTGGCAAGTAAGGGTTTAGCTCACAATATAATGACAAAGACATCGGCAATGGAATACTGATTGCAACTGCGTACTAAACTAAACTTTACTGAAGAAACAATCTATATAGCAGGTTGACAGAAAACAATATACAGCTGCATATTTCCAACTAGAGATTCTGATCCACATAACTTGTTTGGAGAAATAAGAGAGAGATGGTCTCGCCTAACCAGAAGTTACCCTAAATATATGGAGGTTATTAAAGACTAATCTAACCATCCCAAATACACCATTGTTGTCCAGGTGGCTCTGCTAGTTAGCTACAAAAAGCCAGAATGTCCTCAACAGTTGCTGGCAAGTACAGTGTTCCTACACAGTTTTCAAGCCGTTGGTCAACTCTCAACATGAACCAGCTGGTTAGTCTAGTTAACTATATGTATATTTGACCACCCCAAAATGACCTGGCTTACAGATGGTCCACCACTGTCCAACCACGGGAGGCTGCTGACTGCACGCCACCAGCAGGCCGATAGGTCATTCCTAGCAGGGATCGCTGAACTACTTCCACTGACCACTAAATCAGGCTACATACACACTTCGTCTGAAACATCAAACGGGAAAACAGGGAGAACAGTCATGTATGAATAGAGACCTGGACATTCATTTCAACAGCCCAAATTGGTCAATAGACATCATGTGACGACATCCCTAGTATCTCAATGGTGCAGCCCTCCACATAAGCAAGCAATTAATATACAATACCAGAGCAGGGCATTTGACCCAATGTGTAGGACGTATGCTGACAGAGTAGTGGTCAACTGAAAAGCTTTTTGTATAGAATTCGAAACAACTACATGTATAATTTTAAAGAGCTCCAAAGAGTGACCTTAATATGCGTTCCTGAACACAAACAGATAATAACATGAGAAAACATTTATACTTACAAAACCATCAATATTTATATATATAGCTTATTTTACTTGACTTAATAAATACTTAAATATTTGTCTTCAAGATTGCCTAAATGAGGCAAAACACTGAATACGATTAAATGCAATTTTTGTATTGAATATTACATTAAATAAATCTTAATCAAAACTTTTTAGAAACTTGGCAAATAGTAGCTTTCACTTGAGAAAGTAACTGAAATGCCCTACAAATTCCTACATATGGCAACTACAAAATCAAGGGAAAGTCAAATATGTTCCCAGTTGAGAATCTCCCATAGGCTTTAGTTGGTTTGGCTGTCCTTCCTTCCTGAGGTTGTTCTATAGCTACCTCCTCGCAACTGTCTGACAGTGGTTCCATTTGATCTGTATTTTGGCACATTAAGGTGACAGAGTTTTCCATTTGTTTTAAAAACAGTTCTTTTACTATTGAATGTATCTGATGTTTGCTGGGAGAGTGCAGATGGTCCTTAGACAAAGGCCAAAAGAGTAGCAAACTGAGGCTAGAGGGGGTAAAGAAAAATCAGCTTGTATGTAGTAAAATACAAATAATGTTTCAGATTTGTATTATAAGATTGTTTAAGTGATATTTAGTAGTAGTATATAATGTAGAATAAAACATAAGGGAACACCTAAATCACACATGGTCTTGATGGAATAAATATATTAAAGATCAGAATCTGTACATTGTGTTATTCATTGAGAACAAAATGACGTAAAAAACGGTCAATGGAAACCAAACTCACCAACCGATTGAGGGTTAGATTCAAACTCAGAAAAAAAAAAAAAACTATTGAAATTACAGGCTGTTCCAACTTGTGTGAATTTCATCATGGCAACTCATAATGTGACTCACTACTGTGTATGGCCACATGTACCTCTATGCACTCCCGATAACGTCTGGGGAGGCTCCTAATGAGACGGCAAATGATGTTGTGGGGAATCTCCTCAGGGTAACGTTGGTTAGCACGTGGAGGTCTGTGCGACCCTTCAAGTGTATTCCTCCCAGACCTTCACTGACCCACTGCCAAACCATGCTGGATGATGTTGCCGGCAGCATAGCGTTCATCACACCGTCTCCAGGCTCTCTCACATCCGTCACAAGTCTTCAGTGTGAACCTGCTTTAATCTGTGAAGAGAACAGGGTGCCAATGGTGGACCTGCCAATTCTAGGGTTCTCTGGCCAATGCCAAATGAGCTGCACAGTGATGGGCTGTCAGCACGTCCCTCTAAAGGACATTGGCCAACCCTACTGTAGTCATGTTGGTCAGAAACATCCACACCAGTAGGCCACTGAGGGTACTTTTGTAGGGCACTGGCAGTGCTCCTCCTGTTCCACCTACCACAAAGGAGCAGATACCAGTCGTGCTGCTGGGTTGGTGCCCTTTGGCTCTGTCCCGCGATACTTGTGTAACGGCTCGTCTCTTGGGATCTCCTCCATGCTCTTCAGACTGCACTGGAAGACATAGCCAACATTCTTGTGATAGCACATATGGATGTGGCATCCTGGAGGAGATGGGCTACCTGTGCATCCTGAACCAGTAGTGACAAGGACACTAACAAATCACATAACAAATCAGGGGGGACAACGCAAGTGCGATTGTCTGCAAAACCATTCAATTTTTCTGGGTTGTCTTGTTGTTGCCTCTCCAGTGCACCTGTTGTCACTTTTATTTGCAACAAAACAGGTGAAATAGATTTATAATCGCTTGTGCTCCCTAACTGGACAGGTTGACCCCTGACGTGTGACTTATACTGTGTAATACTGTGATGATTACATGCTCCCTTAATTTATATTGAAGGATATTTGGATGCTTTGTGCACATCATGAAAATAACTGGGAGATGTATGTGAACTGTTCCTTCCCGAATAATGCTTGGAGAATTCGTATTATATCTGTGCGCTAAGAACAAAATGTAATAGTCTATTCAAGGCTTTTTGACCTATGTCAACCCAGAAATGTAGCAATGTGGATGCCAGATACCAAAATGGGTGCATGGGTTCCTATATGGGCAAAGTTTTCCGACAAACTTGGCGGGAATTATTGAACGATCCCAAATCTCACGGTGTCATGTGCCAACCACATGCTATGCATGAGTGTGTGCTTTTCACATGATTGGAAGAGTCCAGTTGATGTAATCAGATTAGTCAGATGGGGTCCTGCTAAACTGAGCTGCTACCGGCAAGCCTCTTACCCGCATGTGAGACAGGCTGGCAGCCCTGACAGAAATCTTCTCAAAGCAAGGTCACACTTAGGGATGGAGCCTCCCACAGCAAGCAAATCCCTAGAGCTGGCACTTCAGCTGTACCTACCACAGAGCGCCCAGGACAAAGAACATGCTATTTCCACCCACGATGAGCCCCTGGTCAAAGTCTAATTTGGTCTTTATTCCATTTATAGCTCTGTAGAACCACCCATGCTTGTACACACAAATCCACATCATGTTTGTGTAATAACGCCTAAAGAGTGGGCATGTACCAAAGTGTGCCTTTTGATCTTTGTATCTAAATGCAAAAACTGATTTGTGACTTGTGTGATTATCACTGTAAAGTTAGAAACCCTTTGGGAAATTACACAGAATTAGGTGCTATTATTCTGTATATCCAGTGGGGTGGGAGTAACAAGCCTGTCCTGCCTGCTGTTCAAAAATTACCACCTCTTCTTACAGTTGTGTGTCCCAGGATAATGGGCCATAACAGACAGAGCTTCAGCGGAGAAGAAATACATTTCTTCAGAATTCTGAACAATTATTAAAATGTAATTAGTGAAATCCCTGCTTTGGATAAGTGATCAGCCCCTTAGAGAAACCATTATAAACCTGCTCAGGTACAACCAGTCAGTTTCCAGATCAGACCTCATGCTTATTGCCCCCCACCAGACATCAATTGTACTGGTTTTGATTCTTTCATAAGAAAACTTGTTGGTTCCATGATGATTCCATTACTAGTAGTGCATGAAAAGATGCTTTCAGAAGGGCTCCGGGACAAAGTTGCGGAAAGGCAAGGAGAAGGATACAAAACTATTTCAAAGGCTTCAACTATCCTTCTGAGCACCGTTCAGAGCATTATTAAAAATGGAAAGTGTATGGAACCACCACTACCTTGCCTACATTGGGCTGTCCCTCCTAACTGGATGACTGAGCCAGGAGGTTAACCCTCATAATGTTTATGGTTAGGGTTATGTCCCTCGTAACTGGATGACTGAGCCAGGAGGTTAACCCTCACAATGTTTATGGTTAGGGTTATGTCCCTCATAACTGGATGACTGAGCCAGGAGGTTATTGATCAGGGAAGCGACCAAGAGGCCAATGGCCACTTTGAAGGACTTTTAAGTAGAGTCCTTTTTGTAAAAGCACTTTGAGACAACTGCTGATGCAAATATACATTTGATTGATTGAATGAATGATTCCAACAGACTCATGGCTGTAATTAAATCTAAAGGTGGCTCTATGTATCTTAGTATTAAATCATGTGACTGATCATTTTTCCAACTCTGTTTTTCATTCTATTTTTTTTGTTTCAGAACTGTTGCCTTTTCATGTTACTTGAATGTTGTAAGGCAGAATGTGTAAAATAATCTGTAACAAAAATATTTAAGTCTGTAAGACAAAAAAGGGAAGCATTTCAAAGGGGTGTGATAGTTTTCTTATTGGCGCTGTACTTGTAGCGCAATCGGTACAACAGTCTTAGCAAAAATACCCCAGCAGGATTTTCCATCAGGGCTGAACTTCAGAGTGAAGTAAATAAAAAGGTGAAGATGTCTGCATTATAGTTTTTATCCCCTAGGGGCTTGGATGTTGCTATACTTTCAACACACTGTTCACCAGACCTTCGAGCTAGTGTGACCCTTCTACCTTCCGCAGGAATTCATCTCCGCTATAATCACAGCAGCCTACATACCCCTGCAGGATAACACGTGTGTGCTGGAGGACCTATACAAAATAATTCATGGACTAGAGGATGCGCGCCCTGAGGCAGCTTTGTTGTTGTCGGCAACTTCAACAGGGCCAATTTTAGGAAAATATGCCAAAATTCTATCAACACATAAGCTCTCGACTATTGTTATTTGCAAATACGGAACAGCTACAAGCCCCTCCCCCCGCCTGGAATTAGGTAGGTCGGATCTCCTCCCAACCAAGAGTCTAAAACAGGACAAACCGTTTTTTTTCTGGCAGATCAACACAGGAATGAGAACTCTATTATCACTCTCCAGGATTGCTTTGAGACCACAGTCACACATACTGGGGAATGTTCTGTGTAGCTGCGGACATAGATACACAGAATCTGTCTCAGCATATCTCCAAGTGCATCAGTGGTGTCATCCCGAGGGGAAATGTTCCAAAAGCCCTGGTGTTTTGGTAATGTCGGTGCTGTGCTCAGAGCATGGTCATCTGCCTACAGGTCTGGGGACCTGGAGAAAATGAGGAGGTCCAGATATGACCTACGGAACGTTGTCAGAGATGGAAAAAGAGACTACAGGGAGACGTTGGAGTCTAACTGCCACAGCTCCGAGCCCAGACGCATGTGGTGTTGATTGAGCCATGTCACTGGCTATAAAAAAAGAAACATTTGCATATCGCCTCAATAGATCTACGGATTAAGCCATCGCCCCCAAACGACACACTGCCCTCTCCCACCAGGAAAGAGGAAACTACACATATGTGAGGATGCTGTTCGTGGACTACAGCTCAGTATTCAACACTATTGTGCCCATTAAGCTCAGGACCTTGGGAATCAATTCCTCACTTTGCAATTGGATTCTATACTTCCTGACCAGCAGACCCCAGGGGGTGAGAATGGGCACCTTCACTTCCGGGGCCCCACAGGGTTCACGTAGGACTGCGCGGCCACTCTCAGCACTAAAGTCATCCTTAAGTTTGTGGATGACACCACCATCTTGGGTCTAATCCCCATGAGAGAGAGGATGTAGTGGACCTGGCTACATGATCCCAGGGCAATAACCTCTCGATGTCTGCAAGACTAAGGAGATGATGGTGGACTTCAGGAAGTGGCAGAGGGGGGGATCACCCCCAATTACACATCGATGGAGCTGAAGTGGAGAGTCTCCATCTTCAGGTTCCTCAGTGTGTTCATCAAAGATGACCTCACCTGGTCCAGGCAAGCAGACCTGGTCCAGGCAAGCAAGTAAAAACTGCCCAAAAACCCCTGTACTCAAGAAGTTTGGCGGGTCCACCAGAACTCTCGCCAACTTCTCCAGGTGCACCATGGAGATCCTCCTCTCAGGCTGCGACGCGGCTGATCACAAGGCCCTGCAGAGGGTGTCAGGGTGTTGGTGACCTTATGTCAGGGTACTGGTGACCTTATGTCAGGGTACTGGTGACCTTATGTCAGGGTACTGGTGACCTTATGTCAGGGTACTGGTGACCTTATGTCAGGGTACTGGTGACCTTATGTCAGGGTACTGGTGACCTTATGTCAGGGTACTGGTGACCTTATGTCAGGGTACTGGTGACCTTATGTCAGGGACTTCTGCCTTCAGCCTCCCATTTTTACTAGATTCGAAATATGTACAATCGCTATCCTACTGTATCATGAAATTAAAAGCATTGGTTTTGTTATCCTGGGCACATTATTTGCAAATAAATGACATAGAATAACATTTTTATGACCAGTGGCCCAGAATCCCTGAATACATATTTTAATTAAACAGTTTACCCAGGGAATATTTTCTTTTAAGAGTGTGGTTACTTCCAAATTAATTGATTTGATGTACTTTTACCAAAAGTGAAAGTCAACACCACTTCGGATGTATCTGGAATCTTTTTAAATTTTGCCAAACACATGTAAAAATTATTACATGAAATATTTGATCAAATACAGTTATGTAATACTGTATACGTACATGTACAAGAGCTACTAATATTTATAACACAATGCAGTTGTGAGCATACTGGACATTTCTTATCATACTACAGCTAGTTGAATATGGATGTTGTATGGATGTTGTGTACTAAAGTGCAGATTTGTTGCATAGGCTCTATTCCAGGGCATATTGGATAAATACAGAGGAGTCTTTGAGGGCAGATCAGGCTGCGGAAACCAGGTGGGGCAGCCAGCAGTCTCTGTGTCTTTCCATAAATAGAGGCTTTGTGAAACAAACTTAGAGCTCAGTGGAAAACCCACGACTAGTAATGTTAGTGGCCTATTTACACCTTTTTACCTACTGTTGCCCAACTCTCCTGTTAACACACAGACACCCAACCCCCTCGACCCATTTATTACACACAGCCACTGGGACTCAGTCACGCAAACAAGAACAAATACGCCTGCACTTATCTAAGTCTGAGTTAAAAATTTTATTGTATACTGTCCCCTAAATACAATATTTCTTAATATGTTTTTAACTAAGATGCACTTTTCTATAAAGTTTAGAGTACATAAAATACAAAGTGAGATTTGGCAGAATGGGTGGGGCATGAGCGCAATCTATAATAGAGCAGAAATACCCTTTGTAGTATAGAAGTGTTCTCCAGTGTCCTACAAAATCTATAATAGAACAGAAATACTTTTTGTAGTATAGTAGTGTTCTCCAGTGTCCTACAAAATCAACTAATGGTATTACACAATTAAAAGATCCTATAGTGTAGTATAGTATGCTACAGGATCCAATAGATTGTTCTTTTACATACGGTAGTAATCTATAATATCTGGAGGAACGTTTGTATATAGAGGAATACATTGACTTGATCTAAAGATTTTCTAAGATCAAAAAGGTTTTACCTGTACCATAAACACATTCATGACTGTATGTACACCCTCGTTTCCCAAAAAGTTTTGATGCTGTGTAAAATGCAAATAAAAACAGAATACAATGATGTACAAATCAATTCTTCCTATACAGTTGTGCTCAAAAGTTTGCGTACCCTAAGAGATTTAGTAATATATGTACCATTATTAAAGAAGTGAGTGAGCAGGCAAAACACATTTCTTTTATTTCTTATGGGATTCATATTCAACTATAGTTTATAACAGAATGGCACAATCATAAAACAAAACATTGCAACGAAGAAAAAAATGAAATTACCCCTTTTTAAAAATCTACATACTCTTCATGTTTAATACTGCGTATTGCCCCCTTTTGCATCAATGACAGCATGCAGTCTTTGTAATAGTTGTCTATGAGGCCCCATATTCTTGCAGGTGGCAAAGCTGCCCATTCCAGAACCTTCTCCTTTTTCTGCTGTAACCACTGGAGGGTCCACTTGGCCTTGTGCTTTGAGTCATTGTCTTTTGCTGGAAAGTCCCAGAGTGTCCCATGCGCAGCTTTCGTGCAGAAGAATGCAAATGGTCTGCCAGTATTTTCTGACAACATGCTGCATTCATCTTGCCATCAATTTTCACAAGATTCCCTGTGCCTTTAGCTTCACAAACCCGAAAAACATCAGTTAGCCGCCACCATGGTTCATAGTGGGGATGGTATTCTTTTCACTGTAGGCCTTATTGACTCCTCTCCAAACAGAGTACCGGTACTTATGGTTGTGACCATAAAGCTCTATTTGGGTCTTGTCACTCCAAATGACAGTGTGCCAGAAGTTACGAGGTGTGTCAAGTTGTTGTTACCAGGCTTTTTTTGTGGCATTAGCGCAGTAAATGCTTCTTTCTGGCAACTTGACCATGCAGCAATTTTTTGTTCAAGTATCGTCGTATTCTGCTCCTTGAAACAACCACATCGTCTTTTTCCAGAGCAGCCTGTATTACTCCTGAGGCTATTTGTGGGTTTTTCTTTGCAACCCGAACCATTCTTCTGGCAGTTGTGGCTGAAATCTTTCTAGCTTGGTATCAAGAAATCCCCAAATTTTCCACTTCTTAATATGTGATTTAACATCACTGACTGGCATTTTCAAGGCTTTGGATATCTTTTTATATCCTTTTCCATCTTTATAATGTTCCATTACCTTGTTACGCCAGTCTTTTGACAGTTCTTTTCTGCTTCCCATGGCTCAGTATCTAGCCTGCTCAGTGCATCCACATGAGAGCTAACAAACTCATTGACTATTTATACACAGTCACTAATTGAAATGTAAAAAGCCACAGGTGTGGGAAAAGAACCTTTAATTGCCATTTTAACCTGTGTGTCACCTTGTGTGTCTGTAACAAGGCCAAACATTCAAGGGTATGTAAACTTTTGATCAGGGCCATTTGGTGATTTCTGTTTTCATTATGATTTAAAAAGATGCCAAACAGCTATGTTTCATATGATCACTCTCCTTAACTAAAAGATTTTCAAAATCAATCCCAAAATGTCACAAGTTCTTTCAGGGCCTGCAAACTTTCAAGCACAACTGTAATTAATAAAAAATAGTTCAGACAACATATCAAATATTGAAACTGAGAAATGCTATAGTTTGGTAAAAATACATGGCCATTTTGAATTTGATGCCAGCAACATGTTTAAAAAACAATGTGGATGTTTATTTTCTCTGGTGCTTTTGCTTTTGAGCAATTGAGGGAAAACAAACTGCGTATTTCAGTACATGTATGTAAATTCTAAAACATATGTAGTTTTTCTGTGGCACAGGGGTATTCTTAAGAGGAATATTCACATGAAGGTACCACAAGTATTACTGGTTGCATTGCCATAAGCCCTCCCACAAGTCTTTTAGTTGGAAAAATCCAGACTGGAGTGCCAGTAAACACCATGATGCTGCCCCCCTCAGGTGGTATTTAGCATCTTCAGGTAATCCTCAAAGAAAAGTAGACATTTAAATTAACGAGAAATTAAAATTATGTTGAAAGTGGGAGCTTCCAGCTTTGCACACAGAGTAAACATGCTACAGGGTCATGCAATAACTCTATATACTGTTCTAACAATTATTCGGTCTATGACAGAGCAAAGTTTTGTAGTCAGATAGATGTGGACTTGTGGTAGAGTACAAGGAAGCCATAACCGCATGTCGGATATATAATAATTATATAGACTCTGTTTTGAGTTCAACACAATCCAGAGATTGTCAGATTGTACAAACACATTCCATGACATTTTCTGTTTCACAATTAACTTGCACCTGTTAAACATAAATGCCAGTAGCAGCACTACCAGAACTATAAATATACCCTGTCCCTATTAAAAATTATTCTCCAACAATAGTCATCCGTTGCTTAACACATTTGGCATGTTAACCTTTTGCAGGTGTCAGGGATTATAAATGTTTGAAAAATATAAAACTCCACAATTATGAGTTTGAATACAATGCAAGCAGTGACATTCAAAGATATAACAGTAAATATAGTTATTTAAAGAGTAATTTCTGCTTTAGGGTATTATTGCTATATTACACAACTTGTGTGCTTGGTCAATTAACTTTTTTAACATGCTGTTATGCTGGCTCGGTTGAGTTATGAATGATTATGAGTGAGTTGCTGGCGTCAAGCGATGCCCAAGAAAGTTACGTCAAATGATGTTATGCCAACACCTCCCTCCAAACTTGTGTTCCACGTGTTTTAAACTCGTTTGTCGAGCTAATCAGCCTAGTTGAAGGGAAGTAGAACACATATGTACTGTTTGTGAAAACTACGACGTCTATCTTTAAAATAGATTAAAAAGGGTAGAAGTAAACAATAATACTTTCACTGTCATTCCCCCGCGCTGCCATCAACGCACATTCCATCACAACCATCTACTTATCAAGACCCACATGCTGCTAAAACCGGTGAAGCAGGCATTGACAACTGGTTGTCTGAATACTTTCTGAACTTACTGGAATTTCAGCAATTAAACGATTGGGCTAGGCTATTAGTAGGCCTACTCATGAATTACATTATGTAATAAGAAGGTGTAGGCTTTTATAAACACCGAAGATTGCAGGGAGGGGAAGTACACTGTGTGTACAGTTAACAAAGCCACAAGCTATCACCCTGGGATGAATGTACAGTTCTGAGAAACAGAGGTGAAAACGTCACTCTCAGTTATGATAGTGAACACAAACCTATACACGTTTTAGCTTATCTATAGGCTTATCATAAGACAGTCTTTGTTTTTAAACATTGCTGCAAACAATGATAAAATCCCTCCACTTGTGTCAGTGTATGGTCACATTTATCTCCATAAGTCAAGCAATACAGAGTACATAATGAGCACATCCTCTGTGCAGTCACCCGTTTCACACAGTCACCCGTTTCACACAGTCACCCGTTTCACACAGTCATCCATGTCACACAGTCACCCGTTTCACACAGTCACCCAATTCACAAGCCACAGATTGTCCCTGGTAAACTGCAATTCCACAAGCAGATGTAGTTAATGTGGAAGAGGCGGTGTTGTACAATCCCACATTTTAAAACACAGTGATAATAATAAATCCGCCTGAATCCTTTTGAAAACCTTGGGTACATTACGTTTCAGTGATCTGACGCCGCCAAGCAGTGCCACAGAAAAACCTTGTGTAGTAAGTTTGCGGATTTCTTGGGTCTCAACACCAACAGCGATGAGACCGCTTACAGAGAGGAGGTATCTGCGAGACTAAGGAGATGATGGTGGACTTCTGGAAGTGGAGCTGAAGTGGAGTGTGTTCAGTGTGTTCATCAAAGGTCACCTCACCAGCTCTAGCCAAACAGACTTAAAAACGGCCCAAAAACGCCTGCACTTCCTGAGGAGACTCAAGAATTAGGGAATCTCTGCAAGAACTCTCATCAACTTCTACAGGTGCACCATTGAGAGCATCTTCTCAGGCCGCATTACTGCCTGGTACGGCAGCTGCTCCAGTGCTGGTCGTCAGGCCCTAAAGAGGGTGGCCAAGTCAGCAGAGCGCATCATCGGTTGCCATCTCCCCTCCGTGCAAGACATCTACCATACAAGATGCCTTAGGAGAGCACAGAACATCATAAAAGATTGCAGCTACCTTCTGGTAGACGATACCGGAGAAGCACGCACTTCCAGACTCACCCAGGCCAAAAGGCTTCTCAACCAGCAACATTGATCTATGATCATATGATCACATAAACATTTCAATGCTCTGATGACGTTTTATGCACATTCATTGCGCAATAGCTTGCATAAAGGTATCATTCAAAGGATGTTTTTCATACTGTCATTACCCCATTTCACACTAGTTTATATATTGTAATGTATATATTCTGTTAGTTACATTTTTATTTTATATATGTTTTTGCTTTATACGGTTTACTTATACTACTACTCTTTACTTAAACCACTGTGTAGATTACTCGTGCCATGTCATAAGAATTGCATTGCTCAGAACGACACTGTTGTTTAGTGCATTTGACAATAAAAGACTTTGGCTTTGATTTGTTTGATTAGTTTCTTGCTTGCAAACAAATTGCCACATTTGAAACTCCTAGAGAGTCACCAGCAAAGTGTTTTTTTAAATTAAAAACGTTAGAAAAACAAATGATCGCAATCTCCGTAATCTAATGCGATCTCACTCGAGAGACCCTCCTACAAACGCCAGTGTACACTTGTCCAACCAGAGATTGTGTAAATAGGACGCACGTAGTTACGTACGTTGTAATGTGAACGAGGCATTTAGGGGCGGAATAGTCTCACTGCTTTTGATATTTGATTTGTTGTGACAAACCAGATAATATTGCAGACCAATGCGCAGATTAGATACATCTTTTTGAGAGGAGGGTTGGATATTATTTCGTGTCTAAATAAGTATGGTCATTTCTACTATAAAACGAACCAATGTCTCAATCTTAGTATTGTCTGCTAACGAATCCTTAAAATTTGTTCAGACATAAAATTCTCTCAGACATGGATACTATATCTGACTCGAGATTTGCGACGGTACTCGTGTTTATTGGTGGCTTCGCCGTGCTGTATTACATGCTGAAATGGTCCTGGGGATGTTGGTGTGGATTCAAAGTGTATGTGTTGTCAAAAGTTTGGCAAGCTGATTTGAAGTCATATGGACAATGGGCAGGTAAAGTAGGCATGTTATTTTAGTCATACTGTTCTGTACTACTGTTCTGTGCGTGTTCACGATCGTGGCCATGCATTACAGTTGCCAAAGATTACAGTTGCTTACAGATTTCTGAAAGGGTGATCATATTTTACGTTTACGTTTGTTTCTATCTATAGCAGTGAATAACAGGTAAGCCGATGCTTTTGGCAGATTTAGTGAAGCCTGTTGAATCCGAGTATGATATGTTCAATGGTTGTCCCACTCTAAACATGGTAAAGTAGAACCAGTTGAGCGCTTGTTATCCTTTTTCTGTCATTTGAAGATATGAGAGATTTGCGCTATTCGTTCTCCGATTTTGAATGTATATTCAAATATGAGCGTTTTCAACATGGGCGAGGAAAAGAGAAGGCAATTACTAGGAAATAACGTATAATGTGTGCAACAAAGCACCTGTCTATTATTGGCGCTTTTTTTCAACTCTGCCTAGAAGGACAGCATTCCAGAATCCCCTCTGGTGTTTTGCGAGTACTATTTAATGAAGCTGCTAGTTGAGGACCTTTTAATCAAACCCACAATTTCTGTATTTCAGATACATTGTACATGTTATTTCGTTGGGGAAAATACATTGCAAATACACTACGTTGTCCCCAAACTTTTGAACAGTAGTGCGCGTTGGGATGGAGCCGTGGGAAGCAGCACAAACCAACTGGTTGGTTATGATGGTAGAGAGGTGTTTTTGGTTGGTTCTAGCTATGCAAAAGGAGGGTGTGGGTTAAGGACACAGTCCCTAGAAACTGGGTTAGAAGCGACACTGTGTAGGGGTTCTTAATGCCAAAACTAGCCACCTGGAGCTGGGAGGGTTAGGTAGACATAGTATGCTGGTTGTAGGAATGCCACACATGGGTTTATATGGTTGGGCAAGTCAGTTGGCTAACAGTCATCTTGCATGCTTCCGGTTCTATCTATACTCAATAGTAGTGTTAACAAATTACTTCCAATGGTAATGTTATCTACTATAATCTTATAGCTTGCTACGTGGGCTCAGAAAATAAATTAACGTTGGCTGGCTGAATTAACATTCATGCCACTACGTGAACAGACAAATTGTTTCACCATCTTGATAAAGAACAGAGCGCCCACGTTGCACTTTAATATAGGATTCTTTAACATGTAATATGTCTGGCTCAAAATAATGGAAATTGTACTTCCAGTACCTCACCTTCC
Source organism: Novumbra hubbsi (assembly GCA_016801125.1). Lineage (NCBI taxonomy): Eukaryota > Metazoa > Chordata > Actinopteri > Esociformes > Umbridae > Novumbra > Novumbra hubbsi. The sequence goes on from JACXGK010000710.1 coordinate 46,738, forward strand.
AAGTCTATTCAGTGGACTGAGTTTCCCACAGAGATTTGTTTTTGGCGCAATGGTCTGCTTGAGTCTTCAGTGACAACTACACTTTCCTCTGTTGGGGATTATATCTGCCAGCATCTTCAAAGAAAGGTCTCCTTAATAACTTTCCTCCATTCTGCCCTGCCGTCCCATTTCTGTTCAATTGGACCTCTTTCAGAGACTTCTTAGAGGTGACAATCAAGACACAAACAGTAGTAAATGTATAACAAAATTGATAATTCTCTCCTTTCTACAGTTGTTACGGGAGCCACTTCAGGGATTGGTAAAGCCTATGCAAATGAGGTGAGCCTTAAATAATTTGTGTTAACATGGTCTATGTGTTCTACACCCAACTCCTGTGTTGTTACTGACATGATTTAGGCTTGTATAATAATTTAAATCTTCTTTTCATTATTAATGGACACTTCAGTTAGCTAGAAGAGGACTGGATATTGTTTTGATTAGCCGGTCCAAAGATAAACTGCACACTGTCGCCAAGGAGATTGGTGAGTGAGAGACCAAGGTGGAAAAATAGAAAAAGAAATTGGTACAATAGATGGATTTGCAAAAACATATATTACCCATTAAGTTATGGCAATATATTTCAGAAAGCAAACATGGACGCCAGACCCAAATCATCCAGACTGATTTCACGGAGGGCAACGCCATATACCCAGCTATAGCTGAGGCTCTACAGGACCTGAACATAGGCATCCTGGGTAGGGCCCCAATATACATTTCATATACAAGTATAAAAATGAAAGCGTGGACTAGGAAATAAGAAAATAAAGATGCGGTCATGCGGTCTGGAAATAATGTCGATTAAGGAGGAAATGGGTAGCTCTTATGTTTTTAGTCAAATATCGTATTTTTCTCACATTTACAGTAAACAACGTAGGGATGAACTATTCTAACAAGTTGGTGCATTTTCTGGACGTTCCCAACCCTGAGCAGGTACGATTGCCACAACCAACACTCAAATACACAAAAGTATTTAAACCCCTGACCAATGGTCATATTTGACTGAATTTTAAATGGAGCATTGAAATAGACATTTTAAGACAGACACTCACAGTCAATTATTGTAAATTGACAATTTTATTTTCTGCAGAATAAATAAAATAGAAATATGTTGCTTGCATATTTGCCAAAACGAGAAGACCGATACCATACCGATTTTTCCCACCAGTGAAACATTACAGTGTCGGTCTTGTTTTCTGGATAAAACTATTCCATAAGGGGTCATTGCCCAGGCTGTGCATCTGAAGAAAACCGAAGACCAAACCACATTCTACAGATGTTCAAGATAAAGTAATAAAATAGCATAGATTAGGAAAATGGTACCAAATAATAAGTGAAGACCAATCAATCAGAAAGTGGAATGTGCACACGGCTTCCAATAACAGTCTGTCCTTCCTAACTCAGTGCTACGAGGTCAGAGAGTCCACAGAGTAGTCAATGTAGGCCTATGTAGATATGTCAATGTAGGCCTATGTAGATATGTCAATGTAGGCCTATGTAGATATGTCAATGTAGGCCTATGTAGATATGTGTCCAGAGAGAAGCTGTTACTTAAATAGTACAGAAAGAAGCCTTTAAATAGAACCCTCCAAAAACAAGCCTGATGTGGGAAAATGCCTGCTAAACTACTGAAGTTTGGGAGGATATTTACCTTTTAGTGGGACAATGGCCCCACGAACAAGGCCACTGCAATATTTGTCTAGCTCAAAAACAAAACTCTGAATGTCTTACAGTGGTCCAAACAAGGTCCTGGTTTCAATCCATTTCGAATCTGTGGCACTATTTGAAAATTGTTGTCCACAAGTATCGTCCATTCAACCTGTACTTGAAGCAAATCTGCCCTGTAGAATGAGTTTAAACCACTGGTACATACCTGGTACATATTTACAGATAGATAGCTGTGATTCCGTCTAGTTTACGAAATATGCAAGCAAACATTCTGTATTTCAGTGAAAAACATTTCTTAAAAAAAATGTCCAACATAAAACCAATGGCATCTTACAAAATTTGACACTTTGATCAAAATACACAGAACAAAATGTAATTGTACCACTATAAAAAGAGGGTTGGAATACTTTACCAGGGCACTCTACATGGTCTTTTATGTAGAGTGGTTTGGGTAACATTAGATGTTCAAACAAGTTTATACTATGCTTACGGTTGGATTTTAAGCTTGTTTTCTCCCCCCATAACCTAGAGAACCACCCAGGTCGTCAACTGTAATATCCTCTCAGTCACTCAGGTAAGGTCATCTGTCCTGTCCGACACAGACTCACTAAGGAGTCGAATGCTTCTAAACTAGGATAGAAGTTCTCCTATTTCATCAATATGAGAAAAATACAATGGTTGTTGTGTTTCGGAGATTAATGTTGTCAATATAAAGCATTTTAATTGGTCATTGGTCAATGATCCATTAGTAGGATGACGGGGTAAAAGAGGGCTGGCGATGATGCTGGTGATGTAAATAACTTAACCTGCTTATCTAACCTGCATATCTTTTCTTGGAATTTGATCAGATGACTAGACTCGTTCTCCCAAACATGGTTGAAAGGTACATGTGCATAATATTGATGGTATCAACAAGAAACACAATAATCTTTTCTATTAAATGTTTTGAATAATTTGTCTTATACATGTTTATTTTGTAAATTGTCATTGGTCTGTTATAATAAAACCATACTATACGTACCCAAGTCCTTATAGATACCTGTCCTGTCTTTCCCAGAGGAAAAGGTCTTATCATCAACTTGTCTTCCGAGGCAGGTGTTGAACCACAACCCATGCTGTCTCTCTACTCCGCCACCAAGGTGCCTCCCCCCTTTACTCAACTTTCTGTCAGTCAAACATGCACGATTGCACACACGTTTGTGAGGCCCAAAGTCTGTGGGTACTTGAAATGTCTACATTTGACCTAACCTTAATCTTCATCTTAATCTACTATCTAAAACTAACCCCAATTCTAACAATAGCTCCAGGTGTCCATTTCACCCTTACATTCATTCCTAAGTCCAACATAGCTTTTCCTTTTGGGGATAGACTAAAGAACTTAAGGATATTGCCAGGTTTTACTATCTTTGTGGCGATCTTACATAAATAGCAAAACCAGGATCTTACACACATTGGTTTTTCTTTATAGGGACCAGAAAACAAGAAATCCATGTTTCCTAGTCCTACATTTTACACTAATCGTATCTCTAACCTAAATAACCAAACATTTATGTCTAAATTTAACCTAATGCAATACCTGGAAGTAAACCCAATTCTAAAACTATCCCCAATTTTAAATGTTCCCTGAACCCCAGCCAGAAATTGCCATGTTCCTGGTGCTCACGGAATTCTCTACCAAAGCAGTTACAGAGGATAATGGTGAACTAGCTATCCATTGTTTTCTTACAGATTTTTGTGACATATTTCTCCAGAGCTCTGAATTCAGAGTACAGGTCACGAGGAATAACAGTTCAGGTAAAAAAATATTCGTATGTCAAATACGGGTTGCTTATATTCAACCAGTTTCACTCATGCCGTTGTACCAACAATAGGGTTAGGGTTGTGTCAACAATAGGGTTGGGGTTGTGTCAACAATAGGGTTGGGGTTGTGTCAACAATGGGGTTAGGGTTGTGTCAACAATGGGGTTAGGATTGTGTCAACAATAGGGGCATGTAGGCATGTCTTTTGTTTATTGTTATATACAGGACAACTCGTTGTTTAATCTGGTAGAGGAACCTCTAACAACATATTGTTTCCTTATCCTTCCTCACATATTCATTTTCTCTTTCATTCTGTCCCCTTCAGTGTGTGGCACCCTTCATGGTATCCACTAACATGACCAAGCACTTGCCGCCCAGCATGTTGAAGAGTGCCAGTGCTTTTGCTTGGGAGGCTCTGAACACTGTGGGTTACACCAGCTACACCAGTGGGTGTGTGTCCCACGCTCTTCAGGTAAGAACCCCTGATCCTCTCATATGTTTAAAACACACTTTGGTTTTGTTACCTAAGTCAAGAATGAGTATTGCTGTTTGTACACCATATACTAGTATTTTCTGTGATAGTAAAGATGTATCTTTGATTTCCCACAGCACATCGCTCTGTCTATATTCTTTCCTGGATGGCTACGCCTTTCTTCCTACTGTGTGAAGCAGACAGAGACATTTGCATTGAGCATGCAGAAAACACTTGACGAAATGAAGGAACTTTCTTCAAGCAAAGAGGACTAAGGAGTTTGCTACTTAATTGTACAGTATATGTGATGTCGCAGGTCATATTGGAAATGTGTGAATACTTTATATTAACCTTTCTATTAATGTTTTGTACATGCATTATAGCATTATAAAATGTTTTCATAATATAAATGATTGTGTAATGTTTATGTTGTGACAAAAATAGGATCCAAATCTATCATGTCTTATGCAGCATTACCACAACAGAAAATGCTCTTTAGCTCACTTCCAAAATGTGTTTTCTGCCTAGATTCAACTCTCAAAAAACTGAAATTGTCTCTATACAACACATTCTCACAATATACCTTTAAAGACATAGACTTCCTGTTTTAGAAATATACTTTTGGAAAGGTTCTCATGATTGATTTGGATTTTAAATAAAGTAAAAAGAAATATAAATCGCTAACATGTTTATTTATTTGAGTTTTTCTAATTCATTCACAAATTCCTTAAACGTGTTATAGTTACTGCTTCTTCATGTGCAGATTGTAAAACAACCTGGCATTTACAGATCTGTCCACAGACTATCAAGAACAGTTTGTGGCACAATTTGAGAACATGAACTATTAGATGCTTAAGCACTTAGTCTTGCTATATATGAAAAAGCTTTCTCATAGTGCCAAAGACAAAAAAATAGTATATTGAAATAGCTTATGAATTAAAAAAACAATATCCTTGTAGTAACTCCGTAATATTCTGTTTCCAACATCTGTACATGAGAAAGCATAGCAGAACAGCACCAACATTACAAAGCATTTTCCAAGTAACTGATGAATGGTATTACCATTAGTATTTGGCATAAGACTGATACATTCAAAGTAAGACAATAACTTAGAAATCCATATGTAATCTGCCAGTTGATAGCTTGTTGCTTTTGTAATGACACAATGTAGTCAAGTATTAGGTACTCGTGTAATTCACAGCAGACTAAAGAACCACATGGTAGTCTAGAAAATAATAATTTCAAGCCTGACTGATAAGTGAGTGTCCACAATTCCTAAGAGACAATTTGGTCAAGAACTTTTTTACATTCAGGTAATTTAGCAGAATTTTGTTTTGAGTAATTTACAGCAACAATTGCATACATTTTTGTACTCGCACCCTGTGGGAATCAAACCCACAACCTGACAAACAGCATGCTGTACCAACTGAGCTAAACAGCACACAGATATGTTAGCTTCCCTAAACTTGGTCAACATGAAGAGCAATACGCTGGCAAAAGGGGCCAATATACATTTGTAATAAACCAGTATCAACAAATGATTCTTCAATTCCGCCTATTGGATCCACTTCCATTGAACATTCACTCAGGCTGAGTCACTTTGAAGACACGGACATTTTCAGTATATGGGTCTCTATATAGTACTCTGGGTATATCAGGTACATCAGTAACATAACACTATTATATTATTGCACAACCACAGAATGAGACAACAACTGCATTAAATTAAAGTACGAAAAAGTACAATACAAATACATCACATAAGGAAGCTAGGTACCACAATGACTTACTAGATGTCCAATGTGTTCATTAGTAAAAAAAAAAAAAGTGTGTAAATTAGACTAAGATGTGAAAACGTGACAATGAAACATAGCTATACTTTTAGATCCAATTGTGTATTGTGCACGTGTTTTTGGAACTAATAAAATATTTGGAACGTTATATTTTAACAATTGTAACAGAGTACCCTTTTTATAATGTTTAGGACGGAGTCAGTTGCATTGACCTATTGATCCCATAAACACACAATGACATACTCAAAGCTCAGTGCAGGTGACTGGGGTGAGACCATGAATCAAGAGAGTTGGGCCTAAACCATAAGTCATAGCTTCTAGCTGACTGAGGTACTGTTGTGATTGGCTGGAGTGAGCAGGGGGGAGTGGTAAATACAGAAAGCGGACCGCAGCATGAGCGCTGTTCTCCTTCAGCAGGTTATTGACTGCCGACAGGAAGTCGTCTGAGAGGTTTGGGACCGTCTCTGCCAGGCCCTCAGGCTCCCCCAGCTCTTGGCCCTGTGACCGTTTGGGTCTGTAGAGATGCACCACAGAGTCCCAAGGCACGATCTTGATTGAGGCCCTTATTCTCAGCTTTCTCAACAGCTCCCGGTAGGTCTCCTCTTTAACCACCCAGCCCTGGTCACTGGACTCTGCCTCCACGCACAGAAATATTCTCATTCTGGAATGGCGCCATCTGCTGGCCATGTTGAGAACACATGCCATCTGCAGCAGGAAGAGGCTGCACACGTCCACAGGACCTACACGCGTGCTACAGGGCTGCAGAAGATTGAGGGGCCAAACGTCAATGGTCCTATCAACACCGTCCGTCTTGGTCCCAGCACCCTCTCCCTGCAGCTGGAAGAAGTAGCGGCCCAGACACACGTTCTTACTCATCTTGATGGCGTCTGAGATGATACCCACATATTCCTCTGGTGTGAGCCATCGTGGACTCTCCACATGCCGGACTGGGGGAAAGTGTGCCTGCAGAGAGGGCAGATCTACCCCAAAATCGTCCCCACCAGAACCTTTTGCCTCACAGAAAGCTGGGTCTTGGAGGAAGTAATCTTCAGGGGTGCAACTGTCATAGAACCCCAAGACCAGTGTGTTGGGCTTCATGCCACCTGGAAGAGAAAGAAAAGTCAAGGACAACTAAACGCACTAAAATACATTACAGCCAACGTAACATGTAAAAAGTATTAATATGTGGTATCCCAATTCTCTTTAACACTGCAAGGATGAGTAAAAAACCAAACGGACACACAAAGAGCAGAGAGCAGACAAAGGATCATCAGTGATTGGTAATCTACCTGGATTCTATCTACCATATACAATTAAAGTTACATGTATAAAAAACAAAGAACAAAGTAAACTTTCCATTAATTAAATGAATGTGTAATTGTAGAAAAAAAACCATCATTAGAGTAAAACAAATATCTGGCATATTCGTTTTTTCTACACGGACTTATTTAATAGTATGTTTAGACTGCTGTCCCTTACATATACGAATAGGCTACTAGCATTGGGAAATCAGTCTTAATGTTTTTGGTCAAGAATGCAATTATTTCTACACCAAGATATTTTTCACAGCAACAATGTGAAGATTCTCAGGGTTGATTTAGTAATGATCTTGCATTATAATAAATACCTTGTGCTTTGGCATGCTAGATTTCAAAGTGGCCATTAATTAACTAGTGATGGGAAGTTCAGCTCTTTACTGAATTGGATGTTTGAGTAGTTCAGTGAAAAGCACCAATCTTGACAAATGTTCTTCATTTGAGTCAGAAAACAATATATATTTGAAGGTCACTGATGTAACCAGGTAAAATGCAACTCGAAAAGCCATCAAAAAAGGTCACAAAAAGGAAAGTGTATCTGCCGGATGAGAAATACCCTTCCTTGGTAATAAATAAACCACAAATGATCTCCATTGAAAACACTTGTGGCTGGTCTCTCATCCAGTTAAGGAGACTGTGGTGCTCTAAATTAGTATATACAGAGAAAGACAAAAAAGATTATTCATCAGCACTACACATTATACCTTAATTGTGTTATAATATAAAAAAACACCTTTAGAGCATCATTTGGCATTACCTCGTTGAAACACAGAATTACTCCACTACTTCTATTGCTACTTTTCAACATAAAACCTTTATTTTGAAGGCAAAACGCACATTCCACTATTGTTGATAATCATGACTGTTCAACTAGCTTAGCTAACATTACTAGTTAGCAAGAATTAGTAATTTGACACACTAATGACACAGACTAATAACCAGGACAATGTGTCTCACCAAGGCCAGTGATGCGCAGAAGATGCTGTGTTCCCTGCCTGACAGAGAGTGACAGCGTCAGGTCCACAAAAGCCTTCACTCCCAGCTTGTCCACCAGACTCAGCCAGAAGTTATACTGCTGCTGAACAGGGTCTGCAGGCAGGGTGTCTGAAAGACAAAGATGAGGCCGAGTTGTCAGACTGGCAGATTTCTGGATAGAAAAAAAACACACTGTCTAAACATCACATTTCCAGGAATATCACACTTAGACGACTCTGTACTGTGAGTCATAATCACATGATATAACTGGCACCAGAACACCCGTCACCATCACTTTAACATTACCCAAGTCCCCCAGCTTCACGTGTCCAAGCACAAATAGGCCTCCCTTCTTCAGCTGGTTGACAAAGTTGATGAGCTGGCAGGAGGAACGAGGGTTGGCAACCATCAACAGAACCTGGGGCCTCCAGAACTTCACATGGTCCTTCCTCACATCCAGCATCAGCAGATACTTCCGCACCTACAGGATAAGGGAAGTGTGGGATGTCATATTTAAAGCAAGAAGTATGAAAGCAGTGAAACAACCCATTGTCTTATAGGAAATACTGTATATTTTGCTATTGAAAATTAGATTTTATAAATTAGCAAATAAATCTCTACACTGTCTATAATGTTTCAAGATATTGAAGCACTTCTCATGTACTAAATCCAAATAAAAGCAGATCATGTATGGAAGACATGTGCATAGAGAAGGGGGAAATACAATACAAGTTAAAAACTCATCTTAACTCATCATATTTTAAGAAATAAGATCACGCTGCCTACAAAATAGAGGATAAAGACACAACAGGAAATGCAACAAGACTGTTGAGGAAACCATATGAATATGGTGTTAGCAATGAATGCTGCCCACTGACATGCTGTCCATTCTCTGCTTCCTACAGCTAGGCTATGCAATTAAGCCTGCCCTGTACTCCACAGAAGAAACACTATTTGACAAGTTGATATTGGCTGTTGACACTATTGTCTTTAAGCAAAACATTCAGAGATAAAACTGCCTTTTCAAATTGTGTAGCTCTATAAGGATAAGAAGTGTCTCACTTGTATACCAGATGAACCTGACTGAGAAGTGTCTCACTTGTATACCAGATGAACCTGACTGAGAAGTGTCTCACTTGTATACCAGATGAACCTGACTGAGAAGTGTCTCACTTGTATACCAGATGAACCTGACTGAGAAGTGTCTCACTTGTATACCAGATGAACCTGACTGAGAAGTGTCTCACTTGTATATCAGATGAACCTGACTGAAACGTTGGTGAGATAAAAGGTCACCAGGTGCAACACGCTGCCATCAACAACCTTTTAGTGGGACCACATGACACATGGTGACACTGGTGCCAATGGTGCATGTATGTATGTTTACAGCGCACAAATAAATATCATATGAGAGCCGTTTGATACAGTGGGGCAAAAAAGTATTTTGTCAGCCACCAATTGTGCAAGTTCTCCCACTGAAAAAGATGAGGCCTGTAAGATAAAATGAGAAGAAAAAAAATCCAGAAAATAATTTTTTTTATGAATTTATTTGCAAATTATGGTGGAAAATAAGTATTTGGTCACCTACAAACAAGCAAGATTTCTGGCTCTCACAGACTTGTAACTTCTCCTTTAAGAGGCTCCTCTGTTCTCCACTCGTTACCTGTATTAATGGCACCAGTTTGAACTTGTTATCAGTATAAAAGACACCCGTCCACAACCTCAAACAGTCACACTTCAAACTCCACTATGGCCAAGACCAAAGAGCTGTCAAAGGAACCCAGAAACAAAATTGTAGACCTGCACCAGGCTGGGAAGACTGATTCTGCAATAGGTAAGCAGCTTGGTGTGAAGAAATCAACTGTGGGAGCAATTATTAGGAAATGGAAGACATACAAGGCCACTGATAATCTCCCTCGATCTGGGGCTCCACGCAAGATCTCACCCCGTGGGGTCAAAATGATCACAAGAACGGTGAGCAAAAATCCCAGAACCACACGGGGGGACCTAGTGAATGACTTGCAGAGAGCTGGGACCAAAGTAACAAAGCCTACCATCAGTAACATACTACGCCGCCAGGGACTCAAACCTTGCAGTGCCAGACATGTCCACCTGCTGAAGCCAGTACATGTCCAGGCCCGTCTGAAGTTCGCTAGAGAGAATTTGGATGATCCAGAAGAAGATTGGGAGAATGTCAATGTCAGATGAAACCAAAATAGAACTTTTTGGTAAAAACTCAACTCGTCGTGTTTGGAGGACAAAGAATGCTGAGTTGCATCCAAAAAACACCATACCTACTGTGAAGCATGGGGGTGTAAACATTATGCTTTGGGGATTTGTTTTTCTGCAAAGGGACCAGGACGACTGACGCGTGTAAAGGACAGAATGAATGGGGCCATGTATCGTGAGATTTTGAGTGAAAACCTCCTTTCATCAGCTAGGGCATTGAAGATGAAACGTGGCTGGGTCTTTCAGCATGACAATGATCTCAAACAACGCCCGGGCAACGAAGGAGTGGCTACTTAAGAAGCATATTAGGGTCCTGGAGTGGCCAAGCCAGTCTCCAGATCTCAACCCCATAGAAAATCTTTGGAGGGAGTTGACAGTCCGTGTTGCCCAGCAACAGCCCCAAAACATCACTGCTCTAGAGGAGATCTGCATGGAGGAATGGGCCAAAATACCAGCAACAGTGTGTGACAACCTTGTGAAGACTTTTGAGAAAAGACATTTGACCTCTGTCATTGCCCATAAAGGGTATACAACAAAGTATTGAGATAAACTTTTGTTATTGACCAAATACTTATTTTCCACCATAATTTGCAATTAAATTCATTAAAATTCCTACAATGTGATTTTCTGGATTTTCTTTTCTCATTTTGTCTGTCATAGTTGAAGTGTACATATGATGAACACTTGAAGCCTCTCTCATCATTTTCAGTGGGAGAACTTGCACAATTGGTGGCTGACTAAATACTTTTTTGCCCCACTGTATCCTTTATACATCCAGTTTGAGTTTGTCAGAATGTTACATTGGGGTTACATACAGGTATATTTCAACATAAAACTAAACAATGGCAACACTATCATGTAGATCTGTATCTTGCTGATTTCCAGCAGTTGCAATAGCTCCTCCCCAAAACTGTTTACTTTTAGACGCATGTCCACATTTGGCTACCTTTGGCCTTACAATGTAAACACAACCATAATACTGACTGAAAATGCCACAGGAACTGATACATCAGGGCATGTCATTTACGCGGGTTGGGTACCTGATGGAAGATGAGAGCCTGGCTAATGTAACCCCAGCTGCTCGTGGGGGATCGGTAATGCAGGAAGAGCAACAGCAAAAGAAGGACGATGATGCTGGCTGAGGAGTAGACGGGGTTAATGACAAACATCATCACCAGGCAGCTCAGGATGCCCAGCAGACAGGTGTGCCAGGAGAACACCTGGAATGTGGGCCTGGTGGAGAAGGAGACAAGTATCACAGGTGAACACTCACCTGGGCACTGATGGTTCAAAAATTAAAGTTAACCCAACTCCACTTAGCAAGAGCAAGGTATGATGGGACCATTCAATTCAGGTTCCGGGATCCTGAAACACTTCCGTTTGTCCTCTTTGGGTAAGATACTAGCGAATGCTTACAGACTAAAATGTTAATCAGAGACTGATTCAGACCTGGGAAACCAAGACCTAATCTATCAACCAACCATAAATGTACCACACATTTCTGACTAACAAGGAGTTTCCCAGGATTTGTTTGAGCAACAAATGACTCAACATATATGCATGGTCTTACGGATGAATCTGAGTTATACAAATATACACCATATATTATAAATATATAAAACCATAACCGTAAAAATACACCATACACCGGCATAGAAAACACCAGTCAATCAGTGTACTTTGTTAACGTTTAACTGGGTCAAAACACGATTGATCAAATATTTCTGTGGAGGTGTGGGCTAAATGCTATCATATTTCTGCAGTGCCAAACAATGATCATGCATTCTCTTATTGTCTTCGCAAATCATTTCAAAACTAATTTAAACAGCACACACTTCTACGTAAATAACACTGTTTAAACGTTGTTTAAACGTTGTTTAAACAGTGTAAGATAATTATTTTGTTATCTTCTACCTTGTTTTAGGAGCTCTACACAGCCAATCACACATCAATACTGCAGCCTATGTTGTCATTTTTAACTAGGGGGTTTATTTACTTTTGATAATGCTCTGCTATCAAATGAGTGATTTATAAATGTTATCGTAATGTTTGTTGTGTCGACGGAGTAAACCAGTCTTGTCAATAAAGAAGAGTCATGTCCTGCAATGATGACTATTGTATTTTGCAAAATTAATTACCTATATAGGAAATATTATGCTAGTCAATATCCAACATGAATGCACCCGTTTTATCATTGGTTAACACACAATTTGGTGGGTAGAACTACTCAAATATGTTGTGGATGTAGAACATTTGGATGGCAGGTGGGTTGAATGATATGAATATATTTTTTGTCAATGATCGCAGGTTAAATGTTCCTTACCTATATATTCAATAAGTCTGTTATGGATTAAAGTGCATGTGACAGATCTTTAGAACATAAATTGACAAATACAAACAATTAATTTGGATTGCAAAAACATTAAAGAACAGGCTAGCCTACTTGCTCCTCTTTAGAGAAAAATATGTATGGAGTAAGCGTGATCAATTCCTTAAACCAGTCATACGTTTTTTTCATCTAACTGGGATGCTTTAAGTTAAACTACTGCATAATAAAATGTGTCTATTTTCCATTTAAACACGACAGCATTGGTTAAGGAACACATTTTAATTCACCACCTACAGCTGGTTGCTGGTTTGTTAGTAGCAGTTGCAGGTGTAAAAACAGATGACCTGAGCTTTATCAGTGAACGGTCAATGTCTTCTTTCTTAATGGAATTAAACAGCATGACTTGTCAGATTACCTGAAGTTGGGGGCTGAAGCCCACTCAAGAGCCAGACAGGCCAGGTCAACAGCAGCATAGGCCAACAGGTAGAACACGGTTACTAAGCCAGCGATGGCGTTAAGCTGGCCGGCAAAAACCACACACTGCAACACAGACACAGCAAAAACATTGATTGTGTTTGAATGTCAAAGGCACCAGCGTACAGACTCATACAATGCACCAGCGTACAGCCTCATACAATACACCAGCGTACAGCTTTATACAATACACCAGCGTACAGCTTCATACAATACACCAGCGCAGAGCTTCATACAATACACCAGCGTACAGCTTCATACAATACACCAGCGTACAGCTTCATACAATACACCAGCGCAGAGCTTCATACAATACACCAGCGTACAGCTTCATACAATACACCAGCGTACAGCTTCATACAATACACCAGCGTGCAGCTTCATACAATACACCAGCGCAGAGCTTCATACAATACACCAGCGCAGAGCTTCATACAATACACCAGTGTACAGCTTCATACAATACACCAGCGTGCAGCTTCATACAATACACCATCCTGACCTGTGCCAAACCCCAGGTGTAGAGCACTGCCACCCAGGGGTTACCAGACTTGGACGTGATGGCAGCAGGAGCCAATGGAAAACCTGTGGGCAAGAAAACGTAAATATTAAAGCACGCTCCTAGTTTTGCATTAGCCAAAAATATGTAATATACTCTGCTACATCCAACAGTCAAAGTCATATTATTTTCTATTGTCAAGTACACAAAACAGTGTTGTTCTGAGCAATGACATTCCCGTGACATGGCAAGTAACAAATTATGACATGACAAGTAAAAAATATAAAGCAGACAAATATATAGAATAACAATGTTTAACTAAAAGAATATATACATCTTCAAAGAGTGGGAAAATTGAGTTATGACAATATGAAAGTAAGTGTCTTTCAATGTTACCTTTATACAAGCTATTGTGCAATGAATGTGCACAGAACGTTATAGAATGTCTCTTTTACTGTTAAACCTCTTTTACAACATCTTTACCAAAAAGTTTATCCAATGCGAGGGCGTGGAGGATCCGGGACGCCCCAATTAAAGAGCACATGGCTGCTGACAGAGCAGAACAGTAGATACCAATGGTGACAAATGGCGGCCAGATGTTTATACGCTGGAAGAAGCCGTAATCCTGAACCAACAGGGTCCTAGACAAATTACATGAATTAGTATGCTGTATTAAACATCCGTTTTATGAGTATTAAACATTGCTGAATAAAGAAAGCAAAAGTAACTCAAACCAAAGATGTAAACAAACTTGGTCAATAAAAATGTTCTTGAACATTGTTCAGGCTAGACAACGGTGGCAAATTGTGTACCAATTTAGGTGGCAGACGAACAACGTGAATTATTTTGAAATTTCAAGCCTTCCTATCAAACAGGGTGGGGCAATGCAAAGGGCATGTTCAATCCATTGGTTCAGCGTCCCCCTTTTGCCAATCATTGTAACATTGGGGAAATAAATGGTCCTCTATGGCAATGGCCAAGCGCGATTTCAGCATCAAATTAGAATAAATGATGAGCCACTTAAGAGGACGGAGTTCCCACCCTTCCCAGCCTAATTATCAGCACAACCATTCAGACCTTTCACAGGTGGAGCTGGCCAGGACAAAGAGCAGAACATAGACTACGAAGGTGTAAAGGACTGCAATAATGGTGCCTTTGGGAATGGCAGCACTGGGATTCTTCAGCTCGCCTGCAGACGACAAAGAAAAGGGGAAGATGGTTGAACATTTCACACTGAAGTCTGTATGAGACACTTATGGACATTCGATGTGTGGTAATATCCGCCCGCTGTCACAAGATACGTGTGTAAACGGCACCTGACATGTTGGCTCCAGCCATGATTCCTGTGCAGCTGGTGAACATGACAGCGAACACAGTGGCGAATGACATGACTTTACCGGTGCTGTAGTCCACCGTGTAGCCCGCTGAAGAAGAAAGAGAGGAAAAAGTGGAAGAACACTGCTGCTATAACTGGTCTCCCTCAAAAAAAATCAGAAGACAAACAACTCCATACATGTACAGTTTCACTTCCCTACCAAGACTTACCTAGAATGCACCTGAAATACCTCCCCTTTTTCTTACCACCTTTTGACCGCGGGCAGCCATGTACTCACAGCCTAAGTTGTTCCGCAGTGTGGTGCCATTGAAGCCTGTGTAGCTCGCATTGTAGGTGAGGGTCTGGTTGCCGGGGCCTGGGTGGGTGATGAGGAAGTTCAGGGGCCGGGTCAGCGCCAGGGGGCTGATGTAGATGGACATCAGGGAGATGGTCACCACCAGAAGGATGAGGCAGGAGGTGCGAGCAAAGATGTGGGCGCCCACCAGGCACACCAGCAGAACTAGCAGGAGGACTATGGAGGCGTACAGCACCGTGTACCAGTAGCCCTGGGGAAGCACCCGCAATGTGGAGGACGATGCTAAGGAAGAACGGGGTATAGAAGACGACATTATCAGACAGGTCTTCTGAATGCACGACGACTCGGCCTGCTGAAAGAGATTCCGGAGACTTCCTTGAAGTACTGGCACGAACCCATTAACATCCATGCTAGGAATTAGACATATCGGGGCTTAAAAAGTCATTATAAAATGTCCAGACCAACCTGCATCCTGACCAAATATGTCGAGTAGAGCCTCAACTAGACCAAGCACATATACTCCGCATGCACATACTTTGGCCAGGAAAAACATGAGGCCAATGCTTCCTCCAAACTCTGGGCCCAACGATCGACTGATCATGACTGGCAGACATTATGTCAAGGCGTTAAGAGTTACTTCATGTTGTGAATGTTTTTGCACGGACAACTTATTTAATAGTAACCTGAAAGTTTAAATCACCTGAGGCACACCAGAGGATGTCACCAAAAACACTTAACTTCTTCATGCATAGTTTTAACTGCAAAACACTAACTCCTGCGTATTATTTTTTTATGTTGGGTGGTGGCAAAGACAATTAATGATAAGGTAACATTTTTCATTAAACTAAAGTGTTAAGAACACTTTTGTTGTTCTATAATTAATGTGGGATTTTATACAGCATTCTTAACATGTTTTTGGAGTTGTGAGAAAGAACCCATGTCAGGATACAATAGGCTCCACCTCCCTGCACGGCACCGTTGGTGGAAATTGCACAAATGGATAAGATGGTGAGGGAGATAATAGTGTAGGCAACCAGCAGCATCACAAGGCCCTGCAAGAGCCCCGCATGACCAACCACAAACCCTATGGGGAAACATCATTGCACACTATTAGTATTGTTACAGCGCCACAAACCACCAGGCTATTGTATTGATACATGCTAAGAGAAGGTGCCTTAACACTCACCGGTTCGGAGGAAGAGGACGATGCTGAACATGGAGAGGACAGTGGGCACAATCACCCCAAAGAAGGTGTTGAGCTTTCTGGGTACAACATTAGGAGTGCTTGCCTCCCCAGTGCCCTCTGACCCCCCCATGCCACACACAGCTGTGTCTGCAGACAGACCACAAACCCCATGGGTGAGGAGGGGTGTGTGTTCACTAGACATGACCTTAAGAAAAGCTTGTTTTCAGACGGTCTAGATGTCGCCTGGACCTTTTGTAACCCTGTATTGAAACATTATTTGTATGTAAGTGTTCAAGCAAAAATAGGCTTGCAATAAAGTTGTCAACTGATCAGAATTGTGAAAACACAGTGAAGCTTTATAAAAAAAAAAAAAAAAAAATCACCCAACGAACAGGAGAAAGGAGGGTTTAAAATGTAAACCACTCGGTAAGACTACACACCTGAAAAACTAGGAGATTCTAAATGAATTGGATGCTTCGAATACGCAATATAAGACGTCCTGCAACATGAATTGATATTAAAATAGTTCACAATTATTAATTGAATATTTCACAATTAATAGTAAGATTATTACAAAAATAATTGTATCGAGTGGACGTTTCTTTCATGTATCCAAAAAGGGGAAGTGGGACGGGGATTATTTACACAGCAGTTCCACGCGAGGTCGTGTAACATTTTAAACGGGAAATTCCGTAAAGCCGTAGTTTACCTATTGATGTTTTGTTTATGTTGTGGTTTGTTTTGAAATAATGTCTGTAATAACTATAGCAGATAAAAACTACCACTCACCTAGGTTCCGTCAGCGGGAATCAACGCGTGCACTTCCGCTTGTAAAAACTCCAGATGACTGCTCACTTATTGCTTGTTTATTCGTTTACAGCTGAATGATGTGAAAGAGTTATCAAAACCTAATTTTACAGTTTACACAGACGTTGTCTGTTAGTTGATCTATAACTTCGTTTGGAATGTATTGAGTATAGTTTGCATATAATATAAATTCCCCATCATAGTTGAAGAAGGAAATGCCTCAAATAAAACATTTATTCTACATATTCGTTTTTATTCTTATTCTTAAAGGTATAATGCTGCATACTCTAAAGCAGCATGCGTAAAAGAAACGTACGCCTCGCATCCCAAGCTAGTTGTTCTTTGCTATTTGTTCAGGGCAGGTCACGGGACAGTAGAAACTGTTCATGTGACTCAGAAAGGGGAGGGTGGAAATATCACAAATAGATGTCATAATGGCCCTGCGAGGCGCTGAGCCGAGGCCCTAAGATGATATATATTATTAAACACCACTGTGTAAAAGGTTTAGGGCATCTGAGAAAATATGGTTATGTGTGTGATTACTTGGTCATAAAACAAAACAACACTACAACAAATAAAAATAAACAAAGAAACAATCAACATGCCATACATTTTTTGTAATTCCATGCATACCCCCAAACCAGGGATCACCCAGATCTCTTACCGTGCAGCCTAGCCCTTGAGCAACACATCCCTTATAATACTCAAGTCAGACTAAACAGGTTACTTTTGGGAAAGAAAAACAACTGCCATAGATGAGCTCACACAGAGCAAAAACTACAGAGAAAGTATAACAGATCAAAAACACTCTCAAGGATGCAAGTGTCGATGTATCAACTTTCACCATTCACAGAAGACTTCATTAGCCGAACTACAGAGCAAAAATACTAGTTAGCATCGAAACATCATGGCCTAAACAATACATAAAAAAGCCAGCGGAGTTCTGTGAAAAGGTTTTCTAAACAGCTTGAGACAACATGCCCTAACATATACCAGATTGATGGTAAGAGGAAAAAATGAAGAAAAGGCAGGATTGTGTTTGAGCAAGTATATCTGCCAATAGAACTGGCTCACTTGTCTTTATTTGTGTCGTACCTGCAGACAGCAGCAGTAGGTTGAATTCTGAAGTGTGCAGAAAATTGTGCGGCAAAACAAAACACTACTGAAGTAAGTATACAACTCTAGTTAAGATATGTTCATTTTATTGGTTAATTTGTCTCCTAAAGGGGGGGGGGGCTATGTATAAAAAGGTATTTCATTGCAACACAGTTCACAGTTTATGGATTTAAAAAAACTGATTAAAGCAGAGTACTCAATTATTTATTGTTTCATTTCAAATCCAATGGGCTAAAGATCCGAAATAAGAAATATATGTATATGCTTTAAAGGATTTAGTGGGGTAGCAGATACAATAATGAGCCAAAACATTAAGACCACTCAAAGGTGAAGCAAATCATGATGATCATCTCCTAACCATAGCACACATCTAGGTCTGGGTAGATTAGTGGTAATTCAATAATCAGTTCTTGTAGACAATGTGTTGGATGTGAATTCCACTATACTATTCCACTATATATTGTTTTTAGGTTCATTTATATACATTTTGTTACAGCATTTATGTTCTGTGTATTGTCTAGTTAGCTTGCCATTGATAGCCTTAACAATGAAAATCGGTTCTCAGCTGGTTACCCGGCTAAACAGAAATAATGCAACTTGTTCCTCTTCAAAATACAGGACAACATTTTCCTGGCTGAAGATTGCAAAGCTAGGTAATATTTCTTGTGATAATAAAAATACTGTAATATCTATATTTAAGGTTAATAAACAAATAACTCTGACATTGACCCTTTATTGATTATAGATAATATAAAACAAAAACATAAAAAAGTGATTCAACATAACAAAGCTAACTGAGATAAATATAAAAGATGAAAAACAGGTTATGAGCTAATAATGCTGTGAACTGGTGATAACTATGTGCATGTGATAGGAACACATGTTTTTATTTTCTTTTTGTTGTTTAAGTACATAGTAATCCAATATTGTTGTATTTTTGTAAAACAATGGTTGTGTATCAGGTCCCGGGGGGTTCAGAAGACCTGAGGGGTATACTACCAAGCAAGATGGAACTCGAAGTTCAAACTCATGATGAAAGGTCCCAAGGAGTTCGTCTTATGGCAAGGTGCAATTTTATGGCCACATTTTCTGTAGAACAGGTGTGGATAAAACATTTGTCTGAAAGTTCACTTTGTAAATTTAAGAGATTTATTGTAACGTACAATTTTTCAACATTTATTCTAACATAAAAAAAGGTTAATAGAAAATGTGTCGGTTCCTGAATAATTGCAAATACTTTAAATCTAGTTTGAATCATTTAAAAGCATGTTATTTTCTTATACACACGTCTACTTCCACATATTCAAACCTACCGCAGGCCTTATTAAATGTTTGTTTTTGCCGACACCTGCTTATAAATTGTAAAGATTCTGTCATCGAGCTACCTAGCCTCATATTGGTCATAGTGGAGGAAAGAATACATGTGATTAAATATTTAAATCATTGAGGACATACGCATTCAGTAACAAGATGCATTTGAAGGTTAACACAGAAAGATATTCATGAAAAATACACACTGAATTCTAATATAAACTGTCTGCATTGTTCTCAGGTAATAATTGAAACACGGCACTGATTATTTCACAATATAGCCTGCTGAATACGCGAGACACATTTACCTCCCAGGTGCTGATCACGCAAGGAATTGAGGGTTCAGCATTTGCTCAAAGAGTTGGGGTGTTGAACTGTGAAGCTAATTGACATGTTTATATTTTAAAACCTGTGTAGATCTGCCATTGCATGTAGTATACCCCTCTGTTCACAACTGTGATAACACAATGAATACCCTTACAGCAAACAAAAAGTGTGAATAAGCAAAACAAAAATATGATTCCATACATAATCAGCTTCAGCGTATGCTGTCGCTTAGAAAAGATTAACTTCTGACTATGATTAACTTAAAAAAGTGAATCTACATTAGTACCACCAAATCCCGTTCATTAAAATGGAATCTACATTAAAACCATAAAATTCTGTTCCCTAACCGTGTGTAAGAATGTGTATAGTGTACCAGATCCATCCGGATTAAGAATCCAGGGACTGTGATTGGTGGGGCCACGTGTAGGAAGGGCCTGCTGGGAGTAGAGACAGAGCCGGATGCGTTGCGGTGGAGGCTGGAGAATGGGTCAGCCGGTGCTTCTTGAGCTGCCCCAGTTCCCTGAAACAACAGCCACACTGGGCGCAGCGGTAGGGCCTCTCCCCAGTGTGGATGCGCTGGTGCTTATGCAGACTGTCCAGGTGGCGGAAACGCTTCTCGCAGTACCGGCAGGGATACGGCCGCTCGCCTGTGTGAATGCGCTGGTGCGTCTTCAGACAGTAGAATCGACGGAAGCCCCGGCCGCACACGTTGCAGCGATGCACCTTGTCCGAGCTCTCCCTTCGGACTTCAGCAGCCGCTTGGATTACCCCGGCGTCTGCCACAGAGGGTGGGACAAAACCCATGAAGTCACCGTCATTGTTATCAAAGTGAGCTGGCATCTGCTGCAGTTGTTGCGATGATTCAGGGAGGTGAGTCTCAGGCATGGCAAACTCAGGGTCATTTTCAATTTTAACTGTTCCTTTGACTTCCTCCACCTCATCCAGAACTTGAATCAGGCCCAGGTCATTCACGTTGCCTGCTGGATGACCCTGACCCATCTCAAACTCAAAGTTGCTAATATCTGAGGTTTTGTAGGGAACCTCTGCTTCCACCTTTTCCATCTTCTGCTCAGACTGAATTCGTCCAGAGTCTTCTACTCCAGTCACACTGACTTTGTATTCTGGAAAAGATTAATTATAAATTTAATTTAAAAAAAACATCCCTAATAGTGTGCATATAAGTATGACTTGTGTGTAGGGCCTTAGCCTACCTTTCTCTGCAACTCCATCGTCTGTGATGTAGAACTGTCCTTCGGTATCCTCCTCGGTGTGCTGAGGTGAGTTTCCAACCTCTAATTGGGGCGTTTTGGGTGTTTGAGAGAGACCAGAGGAAGAGGCAGTGGAGGAGGATGCTCGTATTCTTCTCAAGCTTGAGCTGCTCCTGGGCCACTCATGCTGCACGGTTGGTAAGCAAAGACCTACACTGGGGAGAACCTTAGAAAACTGGGACCTTGTGGATGAGGGCCGGAACGTCTTGGAAACACGAGTTGTTCCCCTGTTCAGCATGTTGGAAGAACTCCCTGACGCAGTAGAGGGGACGAGGAAAAGAGATTCATCCGAAACCGGACCTAAAGCTCCCGATCTAGGCTGGTTGTGATTAAGAAGCAAACACTGTTTGATGTTCCTCTCAGCTGCTGTCATGTAGTACCGTACAGCTTTGAGTTCACCCTCTGATACCTCAAGCCTCTCTCTCAAAGTCTGGTTCTCACGATGAGACTCAGCAGCAGCAGTCCGAGCTGCGGTCAGTTTTATACTGACTACTCTGGCCGTTTCTTTTAAAACGGTTTCAACTGCACACCTCACTGCCTGTTCTATGGTCGATGCAAGTTCATATTTAAGGAAAGAAACACTGGCCTCCATTGTCATACTCATAGTCATAACTTTGTAGATAATTATAACAATTCTAAGAAGCTACAACAACATAATAAAATGCATCAGAATGAGGTCCTTTGTTTGTTAAGGAAGCTAATACTAGCTAGCTAGCGCCTAGTTCAACTTGCTAACGTTAGCTTCTGTCCCAGACACAAGGTTGAGTTATTCAGAAAATACGCTTTTAAATCAAATAAACGTCATTCAATTAGTCATACATTCAGTCGCGTTGTTTCTCTAAAGTTTTTCCTTAAGAAAGCGTTAGTTTCGTCGGGATATTGTTAAATGACAGCATATTTTCCTAAATCATCTCAAATTGGCACCACTGCTACGCATTTTGGCTGTCGCCTAGTTATGACGTCAAATAAGGTACAGCTCACGATGAGCGTTATGGGGACTTGTAGCTGTTGTCTTTTTGTTCTAGCAAAAAGCTAATAAAAGCTGGGTGTATTGATTCCGACAAAACATAGCATTTTATTAAGTTGCAAAATAACGTACGTCACACAATAAAACAGAGGGAACCACATGAATTTGACAAATGGAAAATCAGTTTTGACTAAATGAATTTGCATATATGCTACGATGTGAAGTTGCATTTTGCAAAAATAAAATTGTAAACATACATGGGAAATTACCCGTATTCAGCCCCATTGTTTACAAAAGGATACTGCGAAAGCAGCTTGGATGTGTAAATGTCCACGGAGAGTGTGTATTTGTGTATGTTTGATCATGTGCAGTATCAGTGTGCCTGAATGAGCTGGAGAGTTTATTTTTGCGTGTTTGCAATGCGGTAGATCAGTGTGGCTAGGCAGTTTCATCTGATGGCCTGTGTATACACTTTTGTTCCGTCTCTCAATGATTATTAAAAACAGAATAATTACAGTCTGTTTACAGTCTTTCAAGTCAACATTAGCCTACATAAGAGCATACTTCTAACTATAACTCAGTTGGTACGGGTCTTAAATAATAAGGTTCTCTGGGTTAATCTGTTCTGGAATTTCCAATTCCTGCTCTGCTTTTGCAGTTTGTACAACTGAGAATTGGCTGACTATTGATGTGACCCAAAAACAGATACAAGAACGTAATGGGCCTAGTATTCAACATTATCTTAAAATGGGAATTGGGTGACAGATAGCTTAGAGATTAGAGCCTCTAACTATTAACCAAAGGGTTGCTATAACCTCAAACTGAAAGGGTGAAAATCGTTTTTTCTGTCCTAGAGCAAGAAATGTAACCCCAATAGACCACCATAAGTGGACCCTACCATAAGTGTTTAAAGAAGTGCTTAACATTACATTACGAACATTGTGTCTAAATTATGTTTTTTTATGTTTTATTGAATGTTTCACTGCCACCCACTGTTTAAGAAAAGTACTGAACATTCAAATCAGTATCTGCCACTGGAATGGAGACATTGATATATTTTGTGTTTATTTAAAGGTTAAAGGAACAGCACAACTGTAAAAATATAAGTTCGGGAGTATAAAGCAACTAACCTAACTTTTTTGCATAAAGCATATGAATTGTGGATTTAGTGGAAACTGAATCCTGTGACCATGCATACATATATGTAAAGTGATCATGTTTTGTGTAAAATATGTACATGCATCTATTCAATCTGTAGGGTTCCTTGTGTCCACCTCTTTGCTCAAGCCCTTCCTGTTGCTAGGCAACCTTTCCTCATAAACTACAGTCCCTTATGGGGCCTGCAGAGGGACAGGGCAGGTGGGTTATACCATTGCCTCCGTTTGTGTAGGGAGATCATGTTTGTCCCTGCCTTTACTTTTGCAGCTTCACTGGGTCACTACCTTGCATGTCCAGGTACTATCACCCCTTAATCAGAAAAAGAGTGCACTGCATCCTGGCTATGAGAATGTAGTATACTTTATTCTGTTGAACTTCAAAGCACACATTTCAACTTCTTTCAATGCCTTCTTGGAATGCATTGTCACACAAGAGAAAATCCTGCAAATCAAATATTTCTCAGGCTTATATGGTCAACCAACAGTGTGGTTCTGGCATTCTCTAGTGTTATAAAGGCATTAAAATACAAGGAAATAAATATTGAATATGTGTGTGTGAGGATGCAAACCAATCTGTCTCTATAATACTCTAGCATATATCACTAACAGTAAAAATTACTAATATCTAAGAATACAATTATTATGCATATTTTGTGCAATATATATTGTGTACCTGTCTGTGTGTAGTTGTAATTTTATAGTACAATAAGCATTGGAATATTCAAATTTAGCCCATTTTCACTTAGTTTTATTAGGTCAATCTTTAAAGCATTTCATTCCCTAAAACGTCCTCAGGACCTGCATACACACACCTCGTGTATGTTTTAGCATCCTCTGAAGTTAAATAACAGTTTTGAATTTTTTTTAATATAATAGTTATTATGTGTTTTATTTATTTTGTGTGTGTGTGTGCCTGTGTGGTGTGTGTGTGTGTGTGTGTACAAAGGCCTAATACGTTCTAACAGCCATTGACTGCAAATAAAGGGCAAGCTTTACTGACAGAGGATTTAGAAATGAGCGGATTACTCACTATCATAAATAGGCCTATAAAACCATCGCTTGATAAAACCTCAGCTCTTACCTGCCTACGGCCTTGCTCTGTTTCACACACGCACACACACACACACACACACATACACACACTGCTCAGTGTAAAGTAACCCTTAGGTATATCTCCAGGGATAATTCAGTGCTTCGTAGTAATTAGGTAACTCTGATGTAGTAATTATATATTACATTAACAACTTTAATCAAAATTAGGAAAAAGTAAGAAATCGGCTGTGGCATACTCAATGATGAATTGAGGCCCATTGAATGAACTTGCATAGTTATCTATTTGGTCAAAAGGGATAACGTTATAATCAATAACTAATAGACAATTAATAGTCAATTATCTCATAAAGCAGACTAATGTAGCCCTATGACGGTTTCAATGTGCTGTACATCGAGGACCTTCTGAGAGTCATCCCACCCGTATCCAGTAGTCATCGGAGGGGTTTTTTAAAATGGTACAGTCTCTTCGAAATGGGTGTGGTTGAATCGTGCTTATGATATCTAACGTTAGCAGTCGCAGACCCGGTGATTTCATCTTAAACTACGTTGTTGTATGTATCAAAATACTGCAATCTAGACGTACAAAATAAAAGAACACCAAATATGAATATACTATATTGATTTTATGTTCTTGTTTTCATGTATATGTGAACCAATGGGTGGACTTCCTGCTCCTCCGACAAGATAGCCCAGTCGATTTTTAGTAATATTTTTTGTTTTACTCTCAAGAGCTTCAGCCTCTGTGCGTTGCAATTTATTTAATAATTCATTTTGACGAGGAGGTGACGGTCATTGCTAAGCGAGGGTGTAAGGGGGGAGGGAGGAGGAAGAGATCCGCGAACTAGCAAGGGAGGAAGGAAGCGAGGATCACGAAAACCACAATCAAGAGAAAAACGGAGGCATAGAGAAAAACATTTAATAATTTCACAAGGTTCAATGCATTTTCTTTGATGCGTGGAAAGACTGCATTTGTGTTCTATCCGCTCCAACAAAGATGTTTTCGAGCTTATGAAGGTCTCGGGCGTAGAAAGGCAAACCATTCTGAAGAGGAAACGGGAACCCAACCGCAGATCTCATCTTTTCAAGAGGTCCAGTCAAACGGAGATATGGTGTCTCTGTACTTCGATCTAATATTTATTTGACGTATAACTTACATTGGAGATTCACTGAGTAAAAATCTAGAAGACAAGGAGCGGAGAGGATATTGAAAATATCTGATATCTTTGTCCCTTATATTGTTTATTTTCTAAGGGAAAAAGGGGTCACTAAACATCCCTGGCCTTTTTTGAAACATTGCATCCAGATTATTTTCGAGAAAGATCAGCAACATCATCGGAAACGTTAACAAACAGGTAGCCATCCATTATTTATATATATAAAAAGAAAATGCTGTCAGAATTGTCATGGATGTAAGATGGCTGGATGATGGTGGGCCTATTCATGACCAGGCTCTTCACTTTGATACAATTATTTTTCATTTGTGTTGGTGAATATCGATGTATCGATATGGTCGTAACTCCCCGATGTACCAAATTGTTATTTTTTTACCTGCATATGAGGGATATAGCATAGTTAGCTATACATATATGTGATAACCTGTAGTAGCAGTAGTTAGCTGCTTGACAAAAAAATAAACGGTTGCCGGGGTGTCAGTGCCAAATACCATCAATGTCTGTGTCTCACAGCATTACTCATGGAATTATGGCCTTACTTTAAGCAAGATTGTATACATTCGTGAACAGTACTGGGTATGCTATTTGCAGTCAGGGAGTAGCCGTTTTAGCTGCGCCGCAAGGCCAATGTAGGCATCCGATTTGTTGATGAGGGTGGACTGTGTTACATTGTATATGCTGCTGTTTGACCTTAAGATGGTTTTCACGTTCAAAGCAAGACATTTGATTACATTTATTTTCAAGAAAAGGGTGTTACAATGCAATCAATCCAATTACGCCGTAACAGTATTAACATTTGATTCAGTACACCAGAATTGGTTCGCTGTGAAATGTCAACCGAATAGACCAAGTGTCGTTTACCGTGCATGAACATAAGGGGTGGGGCCACACTGTCATTTTGCCACATTTTTCCAAATGAAAAGCCACTCTTTGACCTATAGATTAGGTGGCTTCTGTCAGTCAATGATCATGGGATTCTCAAATCTCACAATGATAAAATTATTGAACAAATACTATGGTAACAATGTAGCCAACATATTCTAGGCACTGGACACGTGGGTTGTTCGTTACAGTGTAGCCTATCATCATCATCACCATTCACTAGTGTTCCATTATTAGGTCTGTAACAATCTGTCTCCTCACGAGGGACGTCCAGCGCGCTGCGCACATGCAGATTGGAATAGGAGTGGCTACAGCAGCAGAATTGAAAAACATGTATTTTATTACAGATACAGGTTGACGTTATCGTCAATATATTTCGTTTAATTCGTAGTGAATTTATGAGAGGAACAATGTATTGTCTGCCATGTAACCTGCTACATTTGCAATAGACCTGCACTAATAATGCTATAGACCTACACTAACAATGTAAATTACTAGAAAAATTTAAGTAAAAATAAAGTACCAGAAAAATACTTACATAATGTAAAATACTTTTTAGGATGGGCAAGGAATAGCTAAGGACCATTGCTTCCAGGTGAGATGAATTGCCATGTGATTGATTAAGTGCAGATTTAGACAAAAAATGGGAAAAAGGTTAAACCTTACAAGGGCCATTGTATGAGGTCAATGGGCGATGGCAGTGTCTCGTCACATCTCATGATGCCCACTCTTCTCTTACCCTAGTTGCTGATGGTAATACACCTCCCCTCGGTGCTTCATTGGCTAAATGAGCAGCTGTGCCAGGAGACTGGGACCCACTAATTTCCCCCTGTTGCCTTCCATTAGTGCTGTGTGATCCATCTGGTTGGAGGTTCCCCCAGGGAACAATGACCCAGCTAATTGCTCCTCTCCCTAGCCTAGTAGATGGTGATGATGTGGATGTTTCTGTTTGTTTGTGAATGTGGAGTTTGCGGCCTTCAATATCAATGGCCTTGTGATGTTACTGTTAGGTAACATATTCATTTTTAGCCCTGAGGGTTAAGAGGAATATATGGATATAAGGATTATGTGAACACAAAATGTTATTCTGCTTACAGTATGGGCAGTCTGCTTGGCTGTGAGCAATCTCAAGACAGTAATGCAAATTAAATGTGCAAAGCAGAGAACAGTGGTCAGATGTTTTTCATCAGTAAACGATTTGAATAGGCCCAGCAACCCATGCAAAGTGCCTTTTGGGCTAACATTTGTATGTTAAACCTGTCTCTGATCGAGAGTTGGGTGGAGATGTCACTGTTACTTATGGAAGTGTCTCTTATGGAAAAACAAGAATTTGTAGTAGTCATGCACACCAAATCACAAATAGGCCTATTGCATTATGCAACTTTGAACTATCTATCATCCTTTTGGCATAGTGGGTGAAAAATATAATTGAGAAATAAAAACTTTTTATATACTACATAACAATAACAATTTTGTTATGTATTATATTTTTAAGCCCCAATAATTTCTAAAATATGTCCACTAAAAGTTGTCGATGCAACAGGTTATTCAAATTAAGATCCAACATCTGTAAAGTTTTTTGCAGTAAAATAGATATTTTTTCATTTAGTAAATGTAAAGAACAAAGTTCATACATACACTACCGTTCAAAAGTACGGCCCTGCAGACCTTTGGCATTCTAGTTTTCAATTTGTTGAAATCATCTGAAGAGATTTCACTCCATGCTTTCTCAAGCCTCTCCCACAAGTTTGGCTTGATGGGCACTTATGTACTATACGGTCAACCTGCTCCCACAACAGCTAAATAGGGTTGAGATTGTGACTGTGCTGGCCACATTATAGACAGGATACCAGCTGACTGCTTCTTCTCTAAATAGTTCTTGCATAGTTTGGTGCTGTGCTTTTGGTCATTGTCGAGTTGTAGAAGGAAAGTGGATCCAATCAAGCGCTGTCCACAGGGTATGGCATGGCGTTGCATAATGGAGTGATAGCCTTCTTTCTTCAAGATTCCTTTAAAATTTTCCCACTTTACCACCGCCGAAGCACCCCCAGACCATAACGTTGCTCCTAGATTCGTTTGTCGATATCACTTTTTCCCAATCTTGTTCTATTTAGTGTCTGTGTTCTTTTTGCCCATCTTTGTCTTTTCTTTTTATTGGCCCGTCTGATATATGCAACTCTGCCAAGAAGGCCAGCATCCCAGAGTCACCTCTTCGCTGTTGATGTTGAGACTGGTGTTTTCTGGGTACTATTTAATGACGCTGCCAGTTGTGGACTTATGAGGTATATTTTTTAGCCTGTAATCGAACCCACAATTGCTGATGCTCCAGATACTCAAATGGTCAAAAGAAAGCCAGTTTATATTAACATTTTTAGCTGTGCTAATATTATTCTAAAAGGGTTTTCTGAACATATGTTAGCTTTTTAAAAAGATAAACTTGGATTAGCAAAAAACGGCCATTGGAACACCAGACTGATGGTTTCTGATAATGCCTCTGTATGCCTATGTTGATATTTAATTAAAAAGCAGCCTTCTACAAGTACAATAGTCAATTCAAACATTAACAATGTCTAGATGTCAATAAAAAAATATATATTTTCTTTTGAAAACGAGGACATTACTAAGTGACCCCAATGTTTTTAACTGTAGTGTTTGTGAGGTTGTTAAAGAAACATCTCCATTAATACTGCATATTTAACAATAGCATTTTGTGTTTACCTGAATCTACCTTAATTGCAGGATAACCAAGTAATAGTATAATCATTATGCAAATATTACATATTTATGAAATAATAGCTTTTCTAAAAAGCGAGTCAAAATTGCTCTAAGAAAAATACATATTTTGTAATAACTCCTACATTTCGCCGCCTGCTGTAATCCTAATCTTGTTTGGGTGCATTAAGGGGTTCATGACATGGATATCAAAAAGAGCCCATTAAATGATCAAGCTCTCTCCCTGATTATACCAGATTAGAGATTATTCCCACAGTTAAAGCAGACAAGCCTGCACTAACATAAGCATACAGAGGATTCTGTATTTTATGTGCTGTGTTAGTAAACCATGCGCTTAAAACACAAAGAATTATGTATTATTCTGCAGTTTATATCCTCAATTTACTCTGAATCCAGCTGATGTTTTGCAGCCAAGTTTGCGATGGTGTAAAACTACTAGCCTACTGGTGAAATGTTTTTAATCATGCACAAATGACTACGCACATCCAAGTGGGGACCAGCAGATGAGCCTGAGATTTCTTATGTAGTTTATATCAATTACTTTCCATGATTAGGCTGCAATAAGATAATTCATCTTGACATACATGCCGTATTAAACACAATACGCTTCATGCATGCACTGTCCGTCATCCTTATTGGATGTTTCTGCTCTTGTATGGGATCATCCTCTTGGACTTGGTATCATTTTCTACCACCATTTTTAATGTTTGTTTTTATGTCCCTTTTATCTCACCAGGTGACTGATTGACAAGACCAGGGGCCAATCCAAAATGAGTGAGCTGGAGCAGCTACGTCAGGAGGCGGAGCAACTTAGGAACCAGATAAGAGTATGGACGCATTTTCCCTTGCTCAGTTGCATGCATTGAACAGTTGCATTGCATTCCACGTCATCGGATGTGTAGTCTGGCACCAGATTACCACAAGCATGTCATAAGCTGTTATTTAAAATACCTACCCAGGCTTTGGAAGGTCTGGCATGCATCACAACAGCTGTGTGTCGAGCAGAGGAACATGACCCAATGTGTCGGAAAGACCTTTTTTATTTTTTGTCATTTTGGCACGAGTACGGATTAGTGGTCAAGGGGAAATGCATTTGTCTCCTCGACACACATTTCATATATCCTGGCCACTCGCCGGTCCTGGAGGGCTGGAACCCATTGGTTGTATTCTTCTAATCAGGAACGAATGTAGACGCGGGACCAGATGAGGGCAGGTATTTTCCAGGTAGAAATAACAACCAAAAGGGTTTCTGTCCTGCAGGACCACGGTTCAATAGCCCGGTCTCATTTGGAGAACAAAAACATGCAGATGTGAAACAAAATGCTACTCATCATTTTCCCATGAAGCCTCTTACGAAATATTCATACAGTGCCTTTAAAAAATATTCAGTCACTTTCTCCATATTTTGTTGTGTTACATCATTTATAACTTATTACATTCATTTTTTTTGGTAATCAATCTACGCATAATACCCAAACAGGTTTTTTGGAATGTTTTCAAATTAATTGAAAATAAAAACTGAAATGTTTCATACATAAGAATTCTAACCCTTGTATATTGTGTAGAACTGCTTTAGATTGCTTTTAGTGATCACTGCTCAGAGTTTTCTTGAATATGCCTCTATCATGAGTTTGAACCTGGCCCATTGGTCTTTAACAAAACCATCTTCTATGTTTTCCCATTTTCCGGTCAATAAAAGCATAAACATATTTTTGCCACCCCGGTAAACATATTCTTTTCATATGCTCCTGTGGAGAAGGACCATTTCATTTCCAACAGCCACATTTTTTTTCCATGTTTCCTCGATTCATCTGGATTCATCTGGATTAACCTTTTTCAAAAGGATGCAAAACCTAATGAAGGAGAAAGAACTCAGACAAATCTATTTGAGAATATCCTTGTTTCATATGCATCCCAAATGTGATGTTTTTCATGAACTGGCCTTCTGACCTATCAAATCTGTAATTTTTTCAATCTTTAGGTAACCTAACACAGATAATGTAAAACAAATGTTTGAGCGGTGTTCAAACATGGTTTTTCACAGAAAAACTGAAGATAAGCAAGCTTATTCTAAGACGCAATATCAGATCATCAAGCAGTGACACAATTGGGTTTATGAGAACTCATTTACCATTTTAAGATGAAGGTTGGCCTGTGTGAGCGAGCTAATGCAGGTCTAACCACTCTGTTTCTGTCTCTTAGGATGCCAGGAAAGCATGTGGGGACTCAACACTGACACAGGTAAGTGTGACAAATAACAACATCAAAGACAATATGAGTAAAGTGGGGAAGACAATGGCACCTGAGACAGATCTAGCCTGTGAGACAATTTTAATTAGTCCAGCGGTAGGTTTGAATAAAAAAAAAAACATCTTTCACTTTTCAGCAATATTTGCAGTTTTCATCACAAAACAGTCCCTCAATGTCAATTATCTAAAACCGAGAGTGGAAAACTTTGACTGAGCACTGAATTTCTCCCTATAAAGAATAACAATAAATAGTGTGATGTCAGAGTAGTTTCTCCAACCAAATGTCTCCTTCCGCAGTGTTTTCATGGATCCAGTTGAGGCTAATATCTCAGTGTCTGCAAGATACACTTGCCTTGACTAGTGTAGGATCAGCCAGCTAGCCACCCACACATTCCCAGTTTTTTCTCAGACCAAGTTAGATTTGATAGATAAGAGCCGCCTGCTAAACACGGCTAGGTATATATTTCATTTGACCCAATAGAACCAAGAGCAAAGCCCAAAGGCAAATGCCTTGCTCTCACCTAAGGGCCATAGAAGAAAAACAGAGCACAGTATTACTGTACATCTGTACCCACATTTCAAGCACCGTCCCCTATTAACCGGAGCTACTTTCTGACTAGGATTTGCACTTGTTTTAAGTAGGCTAATGTAATAAACCATGTCCTGAGATGTATTTTAGTTAATAGCATTACCAAGCTGGATATCAAGATCATTCCGTCAAATATAGTCTCTATAAATAATTAAACGTTTTTGCTCCTCTTCGGTTTGCATCCTGACTCTGTATGTAGAGGCAATAATATATCTATAAATCTTTTTACAGTTTCCATTTTCTGGCCTAGAAACAGATTTTTATGAAATTTAAATATTTACATCCCTCCATTGAATTTGAGTTCTGATGTGACCCTCGTGTTAAAACTTTGCACACCCTAAGTCCCTTTAGAGCAGTCACTAAAAAGTGCTTCTCAAAAATCATATCTAACATATAATGTACTAAACTTCTCAAAACAATTAAGGGAACACGTAATCATCACAGTATAACACCGAGTAAATTAAACTTCAGGGATATACATCTGTCCAGTGATTGAGAATCAATGTCACTTGTTTTGGGGCAAATGTAAGGGACAACGGGTGCGCTGGAGAGGAAACAGCAAGACTTCTTCACAAAGGGAATTGTTTTAAAGATGGTGTCCACAGCCAATTGCTCTCGCCTTATCCTTCCTGACTGATTCCTCTCTAGTTCTGCATATTGCTAGGGTCCTTGTCACTACTGGTAGCATGAGGCGTACCTGCAGACCATCCAGGTATTCCAGCTCCTCCAGAATGGAAAATCCATACATGCTGCCATAAGAAGCTTTGCTGTGTCTCCCAGTACAATCTCAAGAGCATAAAGGAGATACCAGGAGACGGGCCCTTACACGAGGAGAGCTGGATCGGGCCATAATAACCCAGCAGCAGGACTGATATCTGCTCTTTTGTGCGAGGAGGAACAGGAGGAGCACTGGGCCCTATAAAATGACCTCCAGTGGGCTACTGGTGTGGATGTTTCTGACCAAATTGTCAGAAACATC
Source organism: Novumbra hubbsi (assembly GCA_016801125.1). Taxonomy (NCBI): domain Eukaryota; kingdom Metazoa; phylum Chordata; class Actinopteri; order Esociformes; family Umbridae; genus Novumbra; species Novumbra hubbsi. Next base: position 79,756 of record JACXGK010000710.1, read on the forward strand.
CTCCATGAGGGTCTTCTAGTGGGACCTGTGCTCACAGCCAGGCACTGTGCAACCCGTTCCTTCACAGATGAGAGCAGGTTCACACTGAGCACATGTGACATGTTATGCTGCCTCAAACATCATCCAGCATGACTGGTTTGGCGGTGGGTCAGTGATGGTCTGTGGAGGCATATTCTTGGAGGGTCGCAGTGACCTCCATGTGCTAGTCAACGGTACCCTGACTGCTGTTAAGTAACGAGATGAAATTCTCAGACCAGAGTGTGTACACAGTTCCTGGATGACGAAAGAATTGATGACTGGCCCTCACGTTCCTTAGAACTAAATCCAATTGAGAACCTCTGGGACGTTATGTATCGGTGCATCCGACGCCATAGACTGTCAAGTAGCGCCAAGTAGCGTCACAGACTGTCCAGGAACTTACTCATGCCCTGATCTGGGCAGGTCTGAGAGGACATCCCAGAGGACATCATCCGATGTCTCATCAGGAGCCCAGATGTTGTTGGGAGTGCATACAGGCATATGGCACATGGAACACACACTACTGAGTCACATTATGAGTTGCCGTGAGGAAATTCTTGCATGTTGGAACAGCCTGTGATTTCAACTGTTTATGTTGATTTTTGAAGAATTATACAATGTACAGTCACGATTTTGATCTTTAATATATTTTGTTCATCGAGAACCGATGTGTTCGCTTAATTTCTTTCGAGCAGTGTATTTGCTGATTATTTTGACCCTATTAAGAACTTGCCTTCCTTTTACATTTCTATGTGTTCTGTATCACCCAGATAACAGCGGGTCTTGATCCTGTGGGGAGGATTCAGATGCGGACAAGGCGTACTCTCCGTGGCCACTTGGCTAAGATCTATGCCATGCATTGGGGCACAGATTCTAGGTGGGTATAATGTTCTGATCTATGCCATGCACTAAGGTAAAAACCTGTGACTCTATCTTCACGTGTGACTCTATCTTCAGGTGTGACTCTATCTTCACGTGTGACTCTATCTTCACTTGTGACTATCTTCACACTGTCACACAATTGATGTAATATAAAACAATGGTTGTACCCCTTTGTCTCCACAGGCTTCTGGTCAGTGCCTCTCAAGATGGAAAGCTAATCATCTGGGACAGCTACACCACTAACAAGGTGAGAGCTGCACCCAAAACACAACGTCTCCAGGTCTCACAAAGAGCTCCACAGGTTAACTCAGAGTGAGCCGTCAGGGGCTGGAAGGGAAATCAGAGCATACTACATAGTCTTGGGTTTTTCCACATCATTACCACCCAGAGCAAAAATTGTAATCAAATGTCTCACTCAAAGGATAAAAAAAGGACAATGGTCCACCATTGTACTGCATCTTCTCTGTCTGGTTTTAGTTTTGAATCTGTACTCTTGTCTGGCCTGGTCTTAAAGCTTCTCTTTCCTCTATAGTCTGTTTCTGGTGCTGGTTCTCTATAGCAGGGGTCTTCAAATCTTACCCTACGAGGTCTGGAGCCTGCTGGTTTACTCATCATTAATTGCACCCACCTGGTATCGCTGGTCTAAATAAGTCTCTAATTAGCAGTTGCAATGAAAAAATGGATTGGAACTGGCTTCGTGGTCCAGATTTATAGACCCCTGCTCTATAGTCTGTTTGTGGTGCTTCTCCTCTACAGTCTGGTTTTAATGCTACTCTCTCTGTGATGGTACTCTCTTTTTTATAGCCTGGTTTGGATAATAGTCTCTCCTCTTAGAGCAGGGGTGTCAAACCGGTTCCACAGAGGGCCGAGTGTCTGTGGGTTTTTGTTTTCTGTTGTTAATTGGTTCACAGTTCAGACCTAAACAACCAGTTGAGGGTAGACCGAACCAATTAGTGACATAATTAATCAGTCAAGTACAAGGTGAGAGTGAAAACCTGCAGACACTCAGCCCTCCGTGGAACCGTTTTGACACTTTTGTTTTAGAGCCTTGTTTGGATGGTAGTCTCTCCTTTTAGAGCCTGGTTTGGATGGTATTCTCTCCTTTTAGAGCCTGGTTTGGATGGTAGTCTCTCCTTTTAGAGCCTGGTTTGGAGGGTAGTCTCTCCTTTTTAGAGCCTGGTTTGGAGGGTAGTCTCTCCTTTTTAGAGCCTGGTTTGGATGGTAGTCTCTTCTTTTTATAGCCTGGTTAGGGTGATACTCTCCCCTTTTAGAGCCTGGTTTGGATGGTAGTCTCTCCTTTTAGAGCCTGAGGGTAGTCTCTTCTTTTTAGAGCCTGGTTTGGATGGTAGTCTCTTCTTTTTATTGCCTGGTTAGGGTGATACTCTCCCCTTTTAGAGCCTGGTTTGGAGGGTAGTCTCTCCTTTTTAGAGCCTGGTTTGGAGGGTAGTCTCTCCTTTTTAGAGCCTGGTTTGGATGGTAGTCTCTTCTTTTAGAGCCTGAGGGTAGTCTCTTCTTTTTAGAGCCTGGTTTGGATGGTAGTCTCTTCTTTTTATTGCCTGGTTAGGGTGATAGTCTCTCGTTTTAGAGCCTGGTTAGGGGGATAGTCTCTCAATTTAGAGCCCGGTTTGGGTGGTAGTCCCTTCTTTTAGAGCCTGGTTAGGGTGATAGTCTCTCCTTTTAGAGCCTGGTTAGGGGGATAGTCTCTCCATTTAGAGCCTGGTTAGGGGGATAGTCTCTCCATTTAGAGCCTGGTTAGGGGGATAGTCTCTCCATTTAGAGCCCGGTTTGGGTGGTAGTCCCTCCTTTTTTATAGCCTGTACTGGATTGTGATCTCTGTTTCTATATAGCCTAATTCTGACGCTATACTGTTGGTGTGTGTAGACCAGTTGTGGCGTTTCTCCATAGCAGGGCCTCTATTCCGTCACATAGAGACCTTCTCTTCCTCCTCCCTCCAGATGCATGCCATCCCCCTGCGTTCCTCCTGGGTGATGACCTG
>JACXGK010000710.1:82751-93439 GCA_016801125.1 Novumbra hubbsi
CCCCCCCCCCCCCCCCCCCCCCATGACACTACATGGTTGTGTTTGCAATTCTATTGTCAACACCTACCTAGGCCCTGTCCTAAGGGCCGCCTCAGGTCCCAAACCCCTTAACAAGAAAAGGCTTTAATTCACACGACTAATTAGTCACAGCCTCACAGGCCGAACATTTATAACAAGCCCAGACATAAGCTGGAACACATAGCAAGTCCCTTGGTTCGCCCATGCAGTCATAGTGTGAGGGTCATGCACTGACATGGTGTGATGAGTTGTAAAAGACGTGTGTTTTTGTTACAGGATACTTGTCCTGTTGCCGCTTCATCGATGACAATCAAATCATCACAAGTTCAGGAGACACTACCTGGTGAGTCCTGGTGGATGACGCAACTATCCAAACCCTTGAAACTTTCATTAATGGCCTATTCGATCAATGAAAGAGACTAGCACTTATTCGAGACAGGCTTCCATTTGAGCCAGTCGTCTTCTCTCAAGGCACAAAGCGCCCACTCAAAATATTTGAAGCCAACTGTTTATGGTGACTGGCTTACCTGCATGACATAAAATCGGAAACAAATCCTACTTGTTAAGACTTGCCTATCATACGCCCCTCAAACGGAGCTCTTTGGCAACGTTCTCTAACTTGCCGCGCCTCCTGTCTCCCGCGATGGAGAACGTGCCGTATCAAACCCCACAGTCTCGTGGTCCGTGACGATGCACCCCCGGATTTTTGCCCGTGCTTATTTGAAACAGCGACGTATCGGGTAAACTGTGCCGCTACAGGGGCCTGTTTTTTCTTCCTGTGTTTTATGGCAATTGTAGGATGTACCGTACGGTATGTTGTGAAGTTGCACCGTTACACTCAGAATGACGGGATAACAGTTGACAAGTCCTTCTGGTGACTCTTCCGTCCTCTCCCCCAGTGCACTGTGGGACATTGAGACCAGCCAGCAGACCACTGTGTTTTCGGGCCACAGCGGCGACGTCATGAGCCTGTCCCTGTCCCCAGACTTCCGCACGTTTGTGTCCGGGGCCTGTGACGCCTCCATCAAGCTGTGGGACATCAGGGACAGCATGTGCCGACAGACCTTCACGGGCCACGAGTCTGACATCAACGCAGTCTGTGTGAGTGTGGCTGGGGGCCACTGGTGACCTGCTTTCTGGTTCATGACAGAACATGAAGCCATGAGACCACACAGAGAGAGCGTCCCTGGATCCCCAGGTTCTCGTTGTCAGCGCCACCAGTCGGACTGCTCCTATTGTCTAATGTGGCACCAAAAGAAACCTTGCTAGCTAATCGTATCTGCCCCCCCCCCCCTCTCTCTGTCGCTCCTCAGTTCTTTCCCAATGGCAGCGCCTTTGCCACCGGCTCCGACGACGCCACCTGCAGGCTGTTTGACCTGCGCGCCGACCAGGAGCTCAGCCTGTACTCTCACGACAACATCATCTGTGGCATCACCTCGGTGGCCTTCTCCCGCTCCGGGAGGCTGCTCCTGGCCGGCTATGACGACTTCAACTGCAACATCTGGGACGCCATGAAGGGAGATCGAGCAGGTCGGTGGGGGTGGGAAGTGGGAGGTGTGGGAGGTGTGTTTTATTGTCGTCTCCCTCTCTGCATGATATCCGTGACGGAGAGAGGTTGTAATGTATGTTCATGGAAAAGACAACTGTTTGGCTAACTAAGACAACTGTGTTAAGGAAGTCTGGCTAACTAAGGCAACTGTGTTAAGGATGGAAGGCTAACTAAGACAACTGTGTTAAAGAAGGAAGGCTAACTAAGACAACTGTGTTAAGGATGGAAGGCTAACTAAGACAACTGTGTTAAGGATGGAAGGCTAACTAAGACAACTGTGTTAAGGATGGAAGGCTAACTAAGACAACTGTGTTAAGGATGGAAGGCTAACTAAGACAACTGTGTTAAGGTTGGAAGGCTAACTAAGACAACTGTATTAAGGAAGGAAGGCTAACTAAGACAACTGTGTTAAGGAAGGAAGGCTAACTAAGACAACTGTGTTAAGGAAGGAAGGCTAACTAAGACAACTGTGTTAAGGAAGGAAGGCTAACTAAGACGTCATGCGTTTTTTTGTCAGGAGTGTTAGCTGGTCACGACAATCGCGTGAGCTGTCTAGGCGTTACTGATGATGGCATGGCGGTGGCCACTGGATCCTGGGACAGCTTCCTCAAGATCTGGAACTGACAAGTTACCTGAGCCATGCACACTCAAACACACACGTTACACATACACACATTATTGATCATACAAAGTAATCACATCTCACATTTTGGTACACATAGTTTGCACACTGTATTTACACTGTACGTAAAGATGTACACACACATACACATTGTACATAATATATATATAACGCCAATTAGGTATGAGTTTACACAGACACACACAAATGCCACTAGCAATTTTACATGTTACCAATCACAATGTATGCAGGACGAGTCGACCAGAATTACAAACAAATTCCTGCACCATATACGTCTATATGAACAGCACACACACACCAGTCACCCAAATATGGAACCTTAAGACGTGACCAAAATCTATAAAATAGATCTGCTAATCTAATGTCAGACATTCATTTGTTAACCCAAACGTGTATACACCCCCTCCACTCACACACATACACACAACTGCATACATACACGCACACAGACAGTATCCAGTACATTTATTTCTGAAATGCCATCCCTTGTGCTAAATAGGGGAAAGGTAGTTATTGGACCATTCTGTTTTGTTTGTTTATTTTAAAGTCCCAAATGTTCTTCAAATTGATTTTCTGTGCTACAGTAGGTTAGTGCCTCTCTGTGTAAGGGTGAAAAGTGAGTGATAGGCTGCAAAAGCAGAGTGATTCCAATAGCCCTCAAGAGACTACAGACAGGGAAAGACTACAGACAGAGAGAGATAGAGATCTGGTAGAATAGACCAGCTTTCTATATTGACACTGTTACAGGAAAATCAAGATAAACCATGAATTCTTAAAGTTTCTTCTGGCTCAAACAAAATGCTATCATGTAGTTCCTGTTTTTATAGGTCTGTACACCCACATATAGAAGTAAATATATGATAGTTTTGGTTTTGATGTTTTTGTTGTATTCCTTTTTTTACGCTTATTTTATTCATGTTTTCCCTGTGTGCCTCAGATACACTTTAAGGATAATTAATAGAAAATAAAGAGGAAATTAAACTAATTGAAATCAATGAGAGATTCATGTGAGCAAGAAGAAAAATTGATTATCAAGAGACCACTCTCAAATAAGCAGGGGGCAGTATTCATACTTTTGACCTTGTCAATATATTATGTCAACTTTAGGATGGTATACATTGTACATACTATTAATAAATACACGTAGCCTCTCTTGCCAGTTTTACTCAGTTGTCATTCTTGTTTAGAATCATGCATGTCAGTGTTGAAGGGTGATGGGGGCTCATGTTCACATTTCAACAGTGAATTTAAAAGGTTTTGACAACACACAGCCAAAATAAACAAGTAAAAGCCTCTCTCCCACACTTGCTGTAGTTCTGTTGTCTGAGGAAATTACGCACACCTCGAAACGGTATACTATTCATTGTTATTCTCTAACATGTCTTGCAGAATTAACAATTCGTTTTATCAACTTAACCGGTTTGCTTCAAAACGAGCATGTCTGACAACCTTTACTCTCCTCACTGCCTCTTAAAAGCCAACGTATGACGCAAGAAGGCTTCCATGTCATGTGACCCTATTTGTCAAGAAAATGAAGGGTCTTTTAGAAAAATGTTGAGAGTGTCCCAGTTTCCTATTAGGAAGTGGTAGATGTCCCTAAATCTAGAAAATTTGTTGGTTTGAAACCCCTGATTGACCGACCACTTACGTTACACATCTTTATGGCATTCTTTCATTGGGTGAATTCCAGTCAATTCAAACAAAAAAACAGACAATACAGTGTTTTAAATGAGATCAATGTAGTTTTATTTTTTAAACAATTCTGCATTATGACATACAGACTCATGAGTTCATTCAACACAATCTTTTCAAACTAGAAGGCTCATCAATCTATTAAATACAATCTGGAGTTAACCCTTCAAAACCAGAAACAAATAACATTGTAAAGACACCTCAAAAACAAGAGATTATTAAAAAAAAATTGATAAGTAAAGAAACTACAGACCAATCCAAAGATATCAGCATTTTTTTTAGCTTTCCCATTTTCATCGGTATTGATTCTAACAACAAGCCATTTATTAAAAATAACAAATACATTCATACTTTAACTTTATTCAACCAGAGGATTCAAAATAATGTTGTCTGACTATAAAATATCAGATTAGTTTGTGACTACTGTACACTATGTGAAGAAGGTCCCAAACCCCCCCCCCCCACCAAACTGATAATTCAAAATATGGTGTGCTTACACAGCCATCCTAAGAATCCAATTCTGTTGTTTATGTTGAAATCCAATATCTGTTTGACTGTCTACTGTTTTAACTCAGACTCAACATGGGCCCCCGAGAGAAAAACTGTCAGGAACTACTTTGCTTCAATTCAATTATTTTTGCCATGAGGCATAGACAAAATAAAAGACTTTAAAACAATATTCAGTTCTACACTCTGCAATTTGCTATGTGAAGATGAGATTTTGCAATTGTATAACTTTCATGCAATTCAATTTAAGCCACAAGGTGCAGAGAAGAATTAGCAGTTTTAAAGCCATTTCTCTGTTGCCATTGAATGAGAATAAATGCTCACCAACAAAAATCAATAGGGGACCATGACTTTTACATCAGTTGCTAGAAAACTAGTCTAACTAATTCACCAACATAAATGCTTCGCCAAACTTGGTCTAACTGATCGAATGCCGCTTTACAATAAAGTTGCCCATTCCTGCTTCAAATGTTGCCAGTCAAAAAAAAAAAAAAAATAGCAACACCTTAAAGCACAACATATCTGATCAAGTCAAGAGAAAGTCCAAACTGAGGTCACATAAATATTGCCTCAGGATGAGAGACACTTTGCGGCTTACATGAAGATCTGATTGGCTTGTGATTTAGAAATAATCTAGATGTCACTGTGTAAATGCAGGCTTATTAACCTGCCTCATACTTCGTTAATGCAAATACCGGACAAATGCATAACTACACAAATTACAACTGTTATAAGTATTATGCTGTGGATTTGAATATTTTCCCTTGAGATTACGACCCCCCATGAAGAGATTAAGCTGTATGGGTATAAATGTAATGAACAAGAAAAACATACAGTCCATCTTACATTCAGTGTCTGCCAAAGGCCACAATAAACACCCTCCTACCAAAGTCAAACTGAGACAGAAATGGCAGAGAATTCAACTCGCTTGTTTATGAAAGACAAATGGTCACAACCCTGATGTGACACGTGTTCTGTTGGGCTGGAACATTCAGGAAACCAAGCTCATTTAACTGGGATGTTTTGGAACCAGTACACTTCACTGACATCAAATTCATATTGGAAAAATAAAAAGGGACATTTGGCTTTTAATAATTGAATGACACTTTGAGGGCAAACATTTGACCCTCTCCACCCACCCACCCACCCATCCATCCATCCACCCAGCCACGTTCTGTCTCAGCTGACGGTAACCCCACCTTCCAAACGCCCTCATGGTCCCACTGCGCCCCTCTTTCCACGGAACCAATGGGATGACTAGTCAGGCAGTATCAAGAGCAAACTATACGTCCAGTGGAAACACATGCAGCTCCACGGTCACTCATGCATGGATCACGCCCACAAAGACAGTCCTGTCATAGTCTCTGGTGATAGAAGCCCACATTTGCTTTTGCTCTCTGTGTTGTAAATAAGAATACGTTGTGCTTAGATTAATTAATATACCAGACATTAAAGTATGTTATAGAAATACAAATCTGTTTTATAGATGTACATTCATTCATTTAAATCTCTCAATATAATTTACATTATCATTTATTAAAATAGTTCTTTCAGAATATATTAAGTTGCTTTCCCACTGCATCTGACCTAGTCCACACACTAAACCGCAAGAAAAGAAATATGTCCATGTTTTAAGTGCTTCAAACGTCACATCAGAAACCATGTCACAGGCATCAGTTTCATTTGAACATATTAAATATTACCAAACTATTCAACAAATGCAGAACAGCCTTTTCTAGTGCTATTCTATAGTACATTGGCTGTCCCTCCCAATGTCTAGATAACCATCACATCAGAGGTGCCTATCACTACATTCCAACTGGATTAGGTTTGCTGCCATCACCTGCTCATTCATCCTGTGCCAACGTCTAGTCACATAATTGGGGCACAATCATATTGTATGGAATTAGAATGCATGTTGACTTAAATTCTATGAACTAAATGTGAAATACTTTCTCTACACGAACTCATCCACATGGTGGCAACAGAAAGTCACTCTTAAGATCAAATATTTAAAAAGCAGTAAATTGCAGATGTTAAAAAATCAAATCTAGTCACCCACTTTGTCAAAATGTAAAAGTAATTGAGTCATAGGGATGTTCTGGTTTCTATTAAAGTGCACTTCATTGGCACAACACCCTTAACAAGGGTGGCAACTATTTACAATCCCTCGAAAAAGTAATTGCCCATCTTTAAGAAAGTTTAATTATTTTCGTATTTTCGACAATGAATTCCACTTTGCTCTTCACCCAAATGTTATATTACATGAAGGGAAGCAGAGTTAACAACTACACAACATTTTTATATCCATTTAATACATTTATTTAAATTGGAGCAACACCCAAAGCCCCTGTGTGAGAAAGTAACTTGTTTCGTCATGTTAAGCTGTAATGACTTCAAACATAACAACTGTTGGCCTAGCATTCTCCTTTACAATAATCTTATGCTAAGCGGAAACCTTCAATACATGGACAGTCATCGAGATGTGGAGGTAGCAATACATATCCAAAGCATTGCACCATGCTAGACTGTTGGTATAAGGTTCTTTCTGCGGAATGCAGTGCTACATTTTTGCCAGACCCGACAGTACCTACTGGAGAGATGTGGAGGAGAACCTGGCCAATTGTATGTGAGCTAAAACGCCACGGATTCATACAGTAAGACAAGAATCCCAAAAGTGCACATAAGCAGGTCTACATCAGATTGATAGAAAGGCAACAAATGTAACATTTTAGAATGGCCTGCAGCCGAGATGAAGCCTTTTGCCACATATGGAAGAAAGACGGAGAAGAACAAATAGGAGATGTTGGGTAGCAGCCATGACGTCAGGTGCCCCCACCCTAACCAGCTGGAAGGTGGGCCAACACACGGGGATTTAATGTTGCCCAACTTTGGTCATTCAATAAAAAACAAGTTCACTCTGGTTCCCATTATCTAATATTAGGTTAAAGATCTGCCAAAATATGCAAAACAAATCATCAAAGGAGTAAATTACTTCCCAGCACTATGTTCATGTAGACGATTAGTGGGTAACAACTTTCTGGAGATAAAAGTTGGGAGTGAAGGGAGGTTCATACTCATCAGCGACCTTTTTCCCCAAATCATCACCACCCAGCCCTTTCCATACTTCAAGGCACTGCTTATACTTTAAAACCACAATTTGGACTACTTGTGGACTGTGTAAAACGTGACATATGAGTCATGGCACAATGTTGATATTAGCCGAACTAGGCGAGTGGGAAACGAACATCAGAATTGACGCGGAACTGTGATACAGGATGAACTGCTCATAATGTGCATGCAAGAATGCTCACATGAGTAAAATATACATTTTTACTGTACTAAAAGTGCTTTTATAAATTTACAATCGATTCGGTTCTATATTATTCTATTCATTTTAGCTTATTGTATTTGCCTCTGAAGTACATATATTTATATAATCGCATCTATTTGAGTATACTACATAAAATGCCCACAGCTTAAGCATCACTACAAAAATCTAAGATGATTCATAGTATGTCCAGAGAAGTAACTTGTTGCCATATTGTGGCTTTTAGTCTATGAAGATGATAAATGTGCCCAACGAGTTTAAGTTCTCTGGCATAGTATTGCAGAGCCAAAGAAACCACCAAACTGGGCCTGCTTAAGCATCAGTCAGTGGGGTTCAATACTGGCTCAAGAACCACCCAAATATTGCTGGAAACCACAACAACACTTCTATTCTAGCCACTGCAGACCCAATCCCTAAAACCTCACACACAAAACACACACAAGTGCATGCATACACCTATGTGGACCAACACGCACACACACACACACACACACACACACAACCAAATCCATATCAAAGAACAAAAAAGTAATTGAAAACAGAGTTTTTGGACAGAAAAGATCTAGAGAAAAGTGAACTATATTCAACAGGATATCACCCGTCCGATGAGAACCTGAAACTCCGCCCAACCTTGACATCCGGACTGGGATCACCGCCTGACGCCTGCATAACTATTATTGAAATCCTCTACATCCTCCTTTATCACAGTCACCTGGATCCCTTCACGCTTCATCATCCCTGAAATCACTTCTTACCACGGGTACATTTTACACACAACAAATGAACTACACCTCCCCTCACCAAACATGAACTGCACTAGAACAGCATATATATATATATATATATATTGCAATAATAACAGTAGAGAGTAAAATGAAGTACACCAGTTATAGGCTAATAAGAAATAGAGAAACAGTACAGATCATATCAAATGTGTAGCGAGTGTAAATGTATAACAAGAAAAAAGAAAAGAGAATTATCTTAAGACATATAGACGGCAAGTGGCTCCGCCCACGAAAGGTAATTAGGGGACAACAGAAGATGTACACTAGAACACAGCAGTATTTTCTATTTAACTGTTCTTGATTTCCTGGAGAACAGAATGGAACCAGGTTCACTTTGTTGCGAGCCCATCAACCCATTTGTTTTTGTTTTTCAACCCCCCCCCCCAAAATTAAGCGTAAACCCAAAATAAACAACTAATGAAACGGCACTTATTCTTGAACGATAAGTAGAATAATTACTTTATAGGGAATGAGAAGCTTAGCATATTAAGTGAGCTTCCATGGTGAAGTTCTGCAAAAATACTTCTGGGGTGTGCCAGTAGAGAACATTATCAGGTCCAAGGCCACACCCTGAATGGAGGAGTAATATGCACTGCCAGTGACGTGTCTGTCAGAGACAATTTACCAATGTTCTCTTCCTTTTGAAACTGTTTGAATCTTCTGTTTACAAATCAACCTTGAGATACAGTACCAGTCAAAAGTTGGGACACAACTACTTATTCACTGTAATTTCTGTTGCTTTAATATCAATTGTGAAAACTTCAAAACTTTTAAAAAATGTGGACCCATGTAGTAAACAAGAATCGAAATCTTTAATCTTTATTTGGATTATTTTTACGCTCTATTGGGCACTACATGATTCCAAGTGTTATTTCAGTGTTTTGATCTCTTCACTATTTCGCTAAAGTGTGGAAAATGGTAAAACATTCAAGAAATACCCTTGAATTAGTAGGCGTCCAAACCTTTGACTCGTATTGTATATTGGTTCACCATTCCTTCTTCAAAACGTATTTCCCCAATGAGGAATGTTATTAACACACCCCACTTAGATGAACAATAACAGTTATGACATAAAACAGTTCCACCAAGTGACTGAGGTACAATAATACAGAAGTATGTACAGTTACAAAGTAGGGATGATATTAGAAGCCTGTGGTAGTGTCTTATGGGTAGCGACGGAGCTCAATCAGATCAGGGGAGTCAGCAGGTGGCAGATGAGACTCTCAACGTTTAGGCTGGAATGGCTTTACAGTAAGCTTGTGTGCTGTGTGTGTATGGACCTGTGCAGTGTGTCGTTGTGAGAGGATGGGAGTCTTTAGCTTGGCCTGGTAGCTTCCATACACCGACTATGGGACTATGTTCACCAGTTCATGATGCAGTTCCTGTTCAGAGTCATGAAGTAGACCTGACTGCTGCCCCCGGAGCGCACCGAAGCGAAGAACACCTGAGACGCAAAACCCCCAGATTAGAACCTTTAATGGTAACGCCCAAGCCAAGCCAGGCCACAGGTACAGTACATTCCTCTGCTGGGGACGGGCCGGGAAACAACTTGCGTTTGTGTGACCCACCTTGTCATTTCTCTCACAGAGAAACTTGAGCCTTTGGGCTCTTTTGTGCATGAAGACTCCATCCAAATGGCCGGTCTCTACAGCACGGATCTCAATGGCCTTCTCCCCCCAGCCCATGATCTGGTTAGAGCAGATATGGGCTGGCCACCCAGAGAGAGACAGACAGAAGTCAGATTATGCGTGGCTTGCGCGTGTGCATGTTGTGTGTCTTAGTGGCGTACCAACAGGCGTGTGTGTGAATGGCGTGTGTCTTAGTGGCGTACCAACAGACGTGTGTGAATGGCGTGTGTCTTAGTGGCGTACCAACAGGCGTGTGTGTGAATGGCGTGTGTCTTAGTGGCGTACCAACAGACGTGTGTGAATGGCGTGTGTCTTAGTGGCGTACCAACAGACGTGTGTGTGCATGTTGTGTGTCTTAGTGGCGTACCAACAGACGTGTGTGAATGGCGTGTGTCTTAGTGGCGTACCAACAGACGTGTGTGTGCATGTTGTGTGTCTTAGTGGCGTACCAACAGACGTGTGTGAATGGCGTGTGTCTTAGTGGCGTACCAACAGACGTGTGTGAATGGCGTGTGTCTTAGTGGCGTACCAACAG